>JAVJIF010006752.1:0-96952 GCA_038442645.1 Agave tequilana
GGCTCACAGGTCAGGCTGGAAGTTTTAGTTGCACAACATACCCAGTACCACTATAAACACGAACATATATTGATAGCCGCAAGTTTCCCCGACCCGATGCTAGTTGTTCCTTTTATGATTTATTATGTAGTTATCAATTTACGAGAATAGTAGGTGCAAGGCATTATCAGGAATTCAGGGGTACATGAGAACTGTAGATTCAGGTCACTGTATACGTATAATACATGATAACAAGTACAAGATTCAAGTCAATGTATGTAATACAGGACAACAAGTATAGTATTCCCGTAAATGTGATAATCACAAGTCAAGTATTAATATGTCAGGAGGCAGGTGATAAGTCATGTCATAGTAAGAAGCAAGTGTCAAGTAGCAAGTCGGGTGTCAGGTGATGACACATCAGTTGTCAAGTAATACGGACAGGTGTCAGGTATTAACATGTCAAGTGTAACATATCAAGCATGTACTTGGCAAGTGATAAAGTAATAACTGAGCACAATCAAGCAGAGCTGAGCAAGCTGGAGCAAAGCTAATGTACAACACTAAATGCTATCACGCTCGGCGTGGTTACCGCTTGCAGCGTAGCTAGACACACTGTCGCAGCAAGCGTATGAACACCATACTACCGCTCACGGGGTAACTATACTCGAAGGAGTAAGCGGTAAAGTGTTGACGCTAGGTCCGCCTATCAAGTGTAGCATAGAGAAAGTCCAGAGGACTTTAAAACTCAAGGGTTGTACCCAGAGGTTAGGGTACCTGCAGAGAAGGTGTTAGTTCAGACACAAATACATAAGCAACCAAGTCAACCTGACGAAGCGAGAAAGTCAAGAGGAAAGCGAGAACACTCGCCTAAGTCTTCAGAAAACATAGTGAATCCCCGATCTCCGGAATCCAAAAAATCAACGCGTCAACGCGTTAAAGAGAGTGATAGAGAGAGGAGAAAATCAAGAAAGAGAAAGAGAATGAGAGAGAGGAGAGAGAAAGTGAGTGCTAGAGAGAGAAGTCCATGGAGAGAGAGAGTGTATAGAGAGAGAGAGAATATGTACAGGGGGCAGGTTTGAGAGTGAGACGCGGGGGGTCGCAGGCGCGGGAGTCGCGTCGGTAGATGCCACAAACGCGAGGTTCGAGACCCGCGTTCAAGTTATAACACGAGAAGAACGCAGGCGCGGACGTGGGTTCCGCGTCGTGTTAACACGAGAAGAACGCAGACGCGGGCATGAGCTCCGCGTCGCGTCGATACAAGAACGCGAAGGCCGCGTTATACAAATGTCAAGAACGCGAAGATTCGCGTTAAGGAATTGCTTGGACGCGGAGGTGAGATCCGCGTCAGCAATTTTCAGAGAGAAAAAGGGAGACAGGGAGAAGTGAGAGAGACGCAGGAAAAGATTGAGAGTGGGACGCAGGTTTTGGGAGGAAAATAGAGAAGGAAAGAGAAAGGAAAAGAAAGGAAAAAGAAAAGAAAGAAAGAAAGAAGGAAAGAAAAGAAAGAAGGAAGGAAGGAAAAGAAAGGAGAAGGGAAGGAGATGGTAGCCGGCCATGACGGTGGTCGCCGGCGGCGGCCAGAGGTGGCCGGAGACGGTCGAAATCCGGTAGTGCAAGCCCAAGCAATCATGGGGATCAAGCGTAGTTAAAATAGGGAAAATGGAGTTTTTACAAAAGGGGTTTCGGAGAGCGAAGCAATAGCTCGTTAGAAAGAGTACGACGAGGAGAGGAAGATGGCATAATTGGTGGTGACCAAGGTGGTATAGGTGGTGATGGAAATGATAGTGAAGCTTGGAGGTAATGGGTTCATAGTGGAGAAAAAAAGGAAGAAGAAGGTGGTGAAGTTGTTGTTGTAGTTGGAATGTAGGAGGAAATGGAGGAGAGAATGGTGGAGGAGTGGTAGATATGGTGGTGGAGTTGGAGGGTGGAATGGTGGAAAGGCTGTTTTTATGGGATGCCATTCGTTCTCTGTTGGAGGAAAGGAGGGGGAAAAATAATAATGAAAGAGAGAGAAAGGAGGAGGTGTTTTATATAAGGGAATTAGGAGATATTACAAATTTGCCATCAACCACTAAAAGAGTTGTGTCTCTTTTGAAAAAGAGATCCGCGTCTCATTTAAGTGAGAGCCGTGTCGGGCAAAAGAGAGTCAGACACGAAATGAGATCCGCGTCAGGAGCAAAACTGAGATTGCGTTTAACAGAAAAGACAAAAAGTCATGGTGACAAGATTCAAAACTGATTTTACAGGACATAAGCATTAAATGCAGAATGGAGATGATCTCTACATTTAAAGATTGAATTCAGGTTGGTGAGTCTCGTGTATGGCGAGGAGAGAGAAATAAAAAGAGGAGAAAAGTAAATATCTAGATAAAATTTCGGTATCTAGGAAAAATCGAAAACTCCGGAAAAGTCTAAAAAATAAAGTAGCTTGGAAAGCTTCCCAAAAATTCTCAAAAATAATAAATATTATTTAAAGATTTTTTGTGAAATCATTTTCAGAAATTCAGTCCCATTTTCATAATAAAAATCTTAAAGTCAACTGTTTACATCGGTCTACACCGGGTCGACCGGATTTTGATAAAATCTGAAAAATCTCAGAAAAGTCTGAAAGAAGAAAATATAATTCTAAGAAAAAATATGAAAGCGGAATTTAGAAATTTGATTCCAATTGTAAACTAAAACTGGAATCAACCAGTGATACTGGCCGACACCAAATCCAGGGGAATTTTGATAAATTTAGAAAATTCTCAGAAAAAGTATTTAGATAGAAAATGTGATTTTAAGAAGTTACAGGAAAGCCGTTTTTAGAATTTCAACTCTGTTTGTAAATAAAAATCCGAGAATCGAGCAGCGGTATTGGTCGACCCTGCTTTTGAAGATTTACAACTTAATTTAGGAAATTTCAGAAAATCATGAAAATTTAGAATATTGAAAAACGATATTTGAAACTGAAACGGTCAAATCAGAATACCAAAAAAGACCAAATCGAGCAATACATTAGGATCGGTTCCAGGTTAGACTAGGGCTGACCCGAGTCCACGAATCTAGATCCAGAGCAAAACGATCATATAAATAATTCATAATACAAAATAAATACTGAAAGCAAATCAAAAAAATACGATAAAAAATACGAATACGCAACTAAGTACGTATTCTGGGAGCGGGATGTTACAAGCACCATAGCGGTGTTCCCAATCTGAAAGGTGTTTTTCTTTATGTGCACTGACATGTCCGATTGAGAACGTCTAGTCGCTTGTAATAGAGTTTTATCTACAACAAACTGGTGCTTTCATTGAGATATTGAGTTTATACTTGAACTATCCCTCCCTTCCAATCAAACGTTCCTCAAAAAGCCTCTCCCCTAACATCGATGGCCCCTAAGAAGCAGACAAACGCGCCCCTTCTAAAGGCAAGACCAATGCAAACGTTGGGGGCACCCCCCGGCATATCGTCTATCGCGACCGACCCACAGATGACATCGGGTACTTCTCGTCTCAAAAGATAACCACCAGCACCCAACCGTCGCTAGACGAGGGCCAGATCCTTCAGATCTCGCCGATATGAAGGAGCAAAGAAGGAGCAGCATGCCCGGTCAGATCACGATTGGAAGCAAGTAGCTCTCGACCATGACAAACACTGTTCGCGAAAAGGAAAGCGTTGAAATAACTCAACGATCAACTTCAGACTCAAATTGTCGTCCTCCAAGGCACACATGTGTAAACGCAATCAAAGGACGAACCCGAAAGTCAGAAGATGCAGGTTGGGGGCCCATCACGAATATGAGGCGACCTAAACCGATATCTGTCCTGCACGAAGACGGCCTCGATAACGTTACTGATTCTCCTCGTTTCCATGCGGGGTTCAGCATAACCAAATGAGGAAGATCAAGGAGTTCCCGACATTAGAACCCTCGACGAACAGGTCCAAAGAAGGATCTAGGAGGTGAAGCTCGGTTCCCTAGCAAACCGACACTTGCAGCTGCTAACGTCTCGGACCCCCTCTCTTTGAAGAGATCTTGGAGTGCAACTTTTCGAAGAAGTTCCTAACTCTGACCTTTAACTACTACTCCGGAGCTAGCGACCCAATCCAATACATCAGGCCCCTTTGAGACAAGATGGTTGTCCATTCCCGCAATGATCCACTTATGTGCCTAACCTTTTTCGTCCAGCTTGAAAGGTGTGTCCTCGAATTGGTTTCACTCCATGCCACCACGTCTGCTCCACAGTTTCGAGGAGAAAATCGAGGCGTTCCTCGCCTAATACGTCTCCCGCCGAGAAGCCAAGAAGAAGAACACCACTACTTTCTCACTGTCAAAATGAGACCCAACGACAATCTCGAGCAGTACATCGGCTATTTTCAAAACTATCTCAAGTGGGTGAAGATGTATCTTTGCTCGCATTCATCAGCGGGCTATAGGTTTCTCGTTCCTTTACAAACACCTGCTGAAAACATAACGTTACACGAATGAGTGAGGTCATGTCCGGAGCCCAGCCTTATATTCAATTGGAGGAGGTTTTGAAGAATTTCGTCTACCACTCTCTCGAATGCGGCAATGATGGATAGAAGATCAGCTTGTTGCGCGAGACTCAGACCCATGTCAGTAACCAGAATCAGGGGCAACCTGCTTTCACGAAGAAGGTGTTCCCGATTCTCTATCCAAATCCACTCCGAGCCTTCAGGATGGAACAACACTTCACATTATTGAGGCTACCCATCAATGAAGTCTTCAGTGCTATAAAGGACCAACCATAAGTAAGGCGCCCGAAGCCGATCCAATATGACCATATACTTCTCGGAGCGGAAGAGTACAATTCTTACCATGACAGTAAGGGATGCAATCGCCTGCTACAAAAGCCCCGGGCAACATCTGGAAAACTTATCCGCCAAGGCTTCCTCAAAGAGTACATTTTACCCCCGAGGCGGTCTCCGGTGCAGGACAGCCAAGCGCTCCGCCTCCTACCCAACTGTAGCACATGATCACCCAGTACAAGGTGATTGAGTGAGCTCGTACCTCCAACAAAAATAGGAGAGTACCCCCTCCGATAGCACCCCTGTTATTTCAATTAGGTTCCATGTATCATGCACCATATTATCAAATAAATTTTTACTCTAACCATTTCAGCACAACCCGTTGATGGGAATATCCCCCCATCAAAATCTCTAATGCTTTTACATTATGTTGTGGGAGTGTCCCCACTCGGAGACAGCAAATGCAAGCACTAGCCTACGACCCCCTCTTATTAGCCTACGCGCAACCAAAAACTCTCTGTTGTGGAAGCATCTCTCACTCGGAGAGTCCTCACCCCGCTGACGGGAGTGTCCCCCATCAGAATCTATGATGCTTCTATCTTACATTGTGGGATGTCCCCCACTCAGAAATGGTGGCACAAGAACTAGCCTATGAGCCCCCTCTTGATTAGCATTTGGGCAATCAAAAATTTCCGTTGTGGAAGTGTCCCCTACTCAGAGTTCTCACCCCGTTGATGGGAGTGTCCCCCATTAAAATTCTTGATACTTGTACATTTAGTTATAGGAATGTCCCCATTAGGAAACAATAATATAAGCGCCAGCCTATGAGCTCCCTCTCGATTAGCCTATGGGCGGTCGAAACCCTCCGTTGTGGGAGTGTTCTCCCATCGTAGTCCTCACCCCGATGATGGGAGTGTCCCTCATCAGAATCCCTGATGCTTGTACATCCCTTTTGTGGGAATGTCCCCCCACTCAGAGATGGTAACGCAAGACACCAGCCTATGGGCGATCGAAATCCTCCATTGTGGGATTGTTCCTCACCCGGAGTCCTCACCCCGATGATGGTAGTATCCCCCATCAGAATCTCTAATGCTTGTATGTGCCGTTTGGGGAGTGTCCCTGCACGAGTTGGGAATGCAAGCACTAGCCCATGGGCCCCCTTTTGATTAGCCCACGGGCAGCCGAAGCCCTCCGTCGTGGGAGTGTCCCCAACTCATAATCTGAAGTTTGCAAGTACGGTTGATAAGGATTATCCCCACTCGGAATTAATATCCCAAACTCACCAAGACACTCTGTACCCAACCAATCATGCCGGAGACAGAAAAATCAGTGTTCCGGAGAGGCCCATTCCAAAAACCAATGGTAAATGCAAGCCATGTAAGACCTGAGCAAGTCACTTTTAATCTGACTGTATTCATTACATCGTGTTGACAAGAGTAATATCTAACAAGAGTAAAACAATATATTCTGTTACATTTTGTGTTTACATTTTTAAAGAAAAATACAAATGATTCAAATTAGACGCCCTGATCCCTCCATCTTGCCAGTCCTGCCTCACCTCTGAACTCCGAGGATATGCTCTCGAGGGAGCATCTATCAGAAGAAGTCATATTTCTTCACCTATGCCACCCTCCGAAGATTTCGACATCGATGAAGAGAAAACCAAGAGGCGGCAAAACTCTAAGGTAGCCAAACCGACACGCTGTTCTCCTAGCATATGCAAGAAGAATGAGTTGGACCTCAAGAAGCCCTCCAAGAGCGAGGTAGCATCGACCAACCGAACTGAAGCCTGCAAGATAAGCAAGACGACGATGGAATCGTGCATTCACTCCGAAATTGCCCTGAGAAGTATCACAACAACTAAACAGTGAGGCTCTCGACCACCAGCGGGGAGACTCCAGGACACTAGGGGAAAGCCAGTGTCCCTTAGATTGGGCGAACTGGAACCCCGTCTGTCCATTCTGCACATCCCCTCTGGGGTGGCATCTTATCACGGTTTCTAATGCGCCAGAACATGTCTTTCACAGCTACAGAGGTGATGCATCGGCCAGACTCCAAAGCGCAAGTGCCTGCTCACCATTTGTGCCATGTTCCCTCTCCTTTTATTTCCTCCGTCTGGTGAAGAGGAAAGAGGAAAGAATGGTGGATCGTCCAACAAAGAAACCATAGCAAAGTTAAGGCTCCTAGTGAAAATTAAAGAAACTCAGATAAGTTGAAAATGATCTCCTTTCGTCCACTATTTTACATACGGGATGAGTTCATCACCATCAAAGTGGTTACTTGGAAATGCAGGCCCCCTAAAAAATCGAACCACTACCCGAGAAGATAGGTTGATTGAAGAGATCAGAAGCCAAACATCGCCACTAAGCCATTATGACGCTGGAAGGCGAACTGGCGGTTATAATGGTGTGAGAATTTGAATCGACTTCTGACGCAGCCAAACGACAGTTGGCAGCTAAAGACACGCACTACCCATCAATCCCAAAGATTCGCAATGAATGCAGAGACACTCCAGATTATTCTATGCACAAGGCACAAAAGATGGAGACATGAAGACTTGTCCCAACCGACTCTGCTTCCCCACTTCCCCTCTGCATGACAAGTGCAAAAGTGGAGGGGCGTCTGTAGTGGTTAAAAATTACCCCCGCCAAGATCGCGACACGTGTCCAGTGTCGGAGCATTAAGACGCTCTCATGACTTTCATCCCAAAACCTCAACTATGCATAAGTCTGACAACAACCCTCACCTGCTCTGAAGCCATACTGTCCTCCGGAACTATAGAACACCCCAATTTTTTAAAACCTTGATTTAGCACTCTAATCCCGATTAAAAAGATAATATAGAAATATCGGAGGCGATGATTGAATAGATGCTGTGTGAAAGAATTTGTAGATATTTTGTGGGGAAATTTTTTGAGGTAAAATAAATTTTGATAAGTATAATTTTTGTGTATAAAATTGTTGGTACATTTATATTTATACATATGCATATATGAAAGTATACATGTATATGCCATCCTGTAATTTTATTTTATCATTTATATTACCTCATTAAATACATATTATTAAAATCCTAAACTAGTGAGGTGGCATTACTTAGGTAACTTGAGAATGGAAGAGAGACCAAGTGGTGTATATGGGTGGTTTCATATATTTATATATTTGTGTATATATTAGGAAATAAGGGTAAATATATCCATTTCCTCCCTGACCATCTCTCTTCCTTTCCCCAATTTCTATCCTTCTCCTCTCTCCTGAGCAGGATCGGCAACAAATCCCTCCCAAAAAACGATCTCCCTCTTTCAATCTCTCTCTTAATTTCTCTCTCTCCACCTCTGTGGTTTCTCTCCCTCTCTCTTTCCTCAATTTCACTCTCTCTTACATGTTTGTGCAAGCGTGATAAGGCAAAAGGCACACGACAATAGCGCTGGGTGGAGCACGACGACAGCGCTGGGTGGAACTCATGGTTGCAGCATATGAGCACTGCAAGGGGAGGGGAGTTGGGCGCGGGCGAGGGATGTGCGCGAGCGTTGATAAGCGGTACCGACGAGGAGAAGGTCGAGGGCAAGCGGCCAAAGGGCGAGTGGCGCGTGATCGTGCACAGGTGTAACACCCCGTTCTTGGAATACGTATCTAGCTACATGTTCTAATTTTTGACTCGTATTTATTCTATTTTTTTTGTATTTATTTTTTTTATCTATTGCCCAACTTGTGTTCTATGGGCCCAGCCCGAGCCCAGGGCTCGACTCATTATCTTTACTTCAATTATTATTATTTTTATTTATTAAATTCCAATTTTCCTTTCTTTCCCCTTTTCTTTTGTTTTTCCTTTCCTTTTTCTTTTCTTTTCTCCCACTTTCTACACTCTTCTCCACTTTATCTCTTCTTCTTCTTCTTTCTTCTTCTTCGTATTCTTTATTTCTTCTCCCCATTTCTCTACTCCCTCTATCCTAGGGGTCGGCCACTACTCACCCCACACCCTCTCTCTAAGACCCACTTTCTCCAAATCTCACTCTCTCCCTTTCCTAATTTCACTATCTTCCTCCTCTCTCTCACAAAATCTCTTTTTTCTCCCCTCACAACCGGCGCCCCTCTTCTCCATTAATCCTGGCCGGAAACCCCCAAACGCTGCCGACCCCAACTCCGGCGACCCCCCGGCGCTTTAGATCCGGCTACCCCATCTCCACCTTCTCCATCTTCTTCCAACCGTCACCCTCTTTTTCCCTCCACTTCTATCACTCCAAATCACTACTAATTATCACCAAACCACCACACTCCTTCCTCTCCTCCACTATCTCCTCCACAAATCTCCACCATCACCACTTCTACCGCCACCTACAACCACCAACTCCACCTCCAATATCTCCGCCATCTTCTCATTCTCCTCCTTTTCCCCTTATCTTTCCTTCTCCTCTCCTCCACCTAAGCCTCAACCGTCGTCGACCTCTCTCTGGCGGCTGTATGACCCGGGAAAGAGGGAGACAGTGAATTGCCGTAAAAGTTTTCCTTGAATCAAATGAAAAAGATTACAATAAGAACTGTTCCTTCCAGTTACAAGGGAGGGAGAATATTGAATCTTGAATTCTCCCTTTGTTTAAGGCTGGGTTCTTTGTGTGGCGATGGAGAGTGAATCTTGTTCTCCGTTGACCAGATGACCGTCCTTCAGGGATCTCCTCTTCGGCCGGTAGAAAGAGTGACAAAGCTCCGTCTACCAAAACTCTAAAAGAGAAGGTAGGCGAAGGCTAGCTCGTACGCAGCGAACTTGCTGAAGAGTTGATCTGCTTCTTTTCTCTCTGTGTCACCCTCTGTCTCTCTTTGTCCGATTGATTCTCTCTGATCTGTCTTCTTCCTTTTTTTTTTGTTGATGCAAACAAGGCTATTTATAGAGGTCCCAGGGGTGAACGTGCCCCCTGAAAACGCTCCACAATGAGGGCCAACTTCCCCGCTACATGGGCGGTAACTAACCCACGTGCTTGCTAAAGACATGCCACGATGGGGGTTGATTTCCCTTACGTGTGGGCAGTGATTGGTCCCTTAACCAAGGCGGTTATAACTGAGACGCGGTTTTCAATCCAACGCGCCTTGATGCTCAGACGCGGGTGTCAGGCCAACGCGCCTTGATGCTGAGACGCGGGTGTCGAGCCAACGCGCCTTGATGTTAAGACGCGGGTGTCGAGCCAACGCGCCTTGATGTTGAGACGCGGGTGTCGAGCCAACGCGCCTTGATGCTGAGACGCGGGTGTCGAGCCAGCGCGCCTTGATGCTGAGACGCGGGTGATAGTCCCTCGCGTCTAGAGTTTGAAACTTTGCTTCTCAATGGCTTGTCCTCCAGTAACTTTTGGACAGCCTACAGAACCCCCTCCAAAGTTTTCGATATTCCGCAGTTAACTGGGACGGATTTCGAAATACTTTAGATTTTAGCCATATTTGCTTTCATGACAGGACTGTTAGTGCTCCGGGTTTGATTTTATTTGGAGTTGGTCTCCGTGAGTGTACTGTTTGAACTCTTTGAAGCCACCAGAGTTGATCATGTTGAGTGTCTAGATGCACAGTCTAAACCTCCCCGATTGCTTTTAGTCTGTCACGGGTGTGCTTTAAGCCAGGAGTGGTTAGTCGTCTGCTTGCGTCAGTGTACTGTTGAACTGATTTTGCAGAAGCAGGAGGCCGAACGCAGGTTCTTTTCAAAAAGCCGAGATGGTACTGCTTTAAAGACGTGATTTCTGTAGGGTGCGTCCTTTGGCATTGGAAACGCGCCTGATCTTCTATGAGGCAGACGCGATGTTGGGCCCGCTGGGTCGGACGCGGACTTTGTAGATAGACGCGACCTTCCGAATGCATTTATGGAGATGCTGACGGGGCATGTCCATCGAAGAGGTGCATCCCTTGGGTGCGAATCTGTGCCGTGTGATGATTACGCCGCCAGCTGGCTTAGGGAACCGGCAGGATTTCACCTTTTGGCGCGCGGATTTCTTGGTTCATTAACTGATCCGTGCCATGTGTCAAATGACGACTCGCTAGGGAGGCGCGACGCATGGTCTTCGCGAAGATTTGCTCTACGCGTCATGCGATGATTTGCTGCAGCTTTTATCGGGTCACACGCCGCGTATCTTTGCGAATCCTTGTGCCTATAAAAGGCAACAGTCAGAGAGACCTCTTTTCTTCTCTGAACGCACTTGCTCAAGAGAGTTCTCTTCTTCCTCTGTTGAACTGTTCATCTCCATTACTGGATTTTTTGAACTGTTCATCTCCTTTTTCTGAAAAAAATGGCACCCAAGACCAAGCCAACCGCCTCTTCTTCACGGGCGACTGCCACCGAGGTCCAGAGGGGCGCTTCCTCTGCGCAGGGTGTCGCTTTCCCAGGTATAATGCCTTTTGGGTGTGGATTTCGCCATTAACGGAAGCTCATAGAACCCTAAGAATCCTTAACACAAAATATCACTCGTGTTTGATTCTCAGGCGCGGTCTCAGACGCAGTCTTTGAGTTGATAACCGAGGCGCGGGTTTGGACCCTCGCGCCATTGGGTCCTGCGTTTCGGATTCTTCACTTAGAATATTTCTAGTTGTGAAGGGTTCAGACGCGGACTTGGTTTGCAGGACGCGGATTTGATCCTTGTGTTCTGTGCCATCAGCTGCCGATTTTGATGAATCTGACACTTGCGTCCAAGCAATTAGAAATCTGGGGGTGTGAAAGGAAGGGAGTTACCCTCCTTAACTTCTGGCGGTTGTGGTGATGGAAGGGTTAAGGTGGATAACTCCCTTCTTTTCGCACCTCAGAAGTGACATCAAGGACATTCCATGACCTTCTGGTGGTGGAGAAGAAGATCCTGCAGGTCTGGACGCGGGTTTGATAATTCCTGCGTCCAGTATCTCTTCTGCGTTTGGACGCAGTTTCGCAGGTCTGGACACGGATTTGATAATTCCTGCGTCCAGTATCTCTTCTGCGTCTGGGCGCGATTTCGCAGGTCTGGACGCGGATTTGATAATTCCTGCGTCCAGTATCTCTTCTGCGTCTGGGTTATGAACACTTAGCATTTTTGCTTCTAATAAAGTATCTAACTAAGTGTCATTTTCTTTTGTAGTGCCCCATCCTTCTGCCTCACTCGCCAAGACGCGCCACTTTGGACATGTGGGTGGCGCTGACCGGGACTCGATCTTTGTGCTACGAAGGACTGTCCCTGTGACTGCTGACCAGTCGCAGGATCGCAGGGAGAGGCTCTCTAATGTTGACATGAGAACTCTTCGGGTACTTATGACCGATGCAGCATTCGCAACAGATGCTCACGTCAAGCTGGAGAAGCCTGCCTTCTTCTTCGGAGATCGTATCAACGATGGCGGCTATCGTGTTTATGACGGAACTTATAAATGGCTCCGTCAGATAAAGGGTGGAAGATTCTTCTTCCGGACATGGAGAGGATGTTCCCGCTGTCCTACTTCCAGCACATGTCCGTCCCTCGGAAGATGGAATGGGACCTTTCTCGATACGTCCCTGAGATTACTCTCGGTGATTTGGGTTCCCATAAAGTACACCGTCATGATAGCCATGACAGGTCGGTTCTCGGCCTTTTCCCTGGGTCGCGCAAGTCTGAGGTTCCGGTTGGAGAGATACCACAACTTGGCACCACCTTCCTCAACTCGTTCATGGAAGCGGAGGGTGATTATCTGGTCGGTTTCCGTCCGCCCGGGTGGGTCCATTCCACGGAGAACTACTGGTGGGGTAGGATGGTGGGTTTCGTCCTCACCGATCTTGGGGATCTGCTAAAGCGTGCGGGACTGTACCCGGCGGTCAGGGCCGTACAGTGGGGTGTCCCACCAGGCTTTCATAACTTTTTCGGGATCTTGGAGCGCTACAATCCTCTGACGGGGACATTCTTTACCCCGGTCGGAGAGATGGGCCTTGCACTGCACGAGCTACATGAGGTCTCGGGGCTGGCAACAGGGGACATTCCCTATGAGGAATATGTCCCGACCACTGAGGAGCTCCATCTCTTGAAGAAAGAGTTTTCTCGGGTGTACGAGACTTACTGGGAAGTGATGTGTCACTTCCACATTTGCGGTCAGTTAACCGCCTGGAGGTCGCAGGGAGTCAAGCAACTGTCTTGGGCCAGCTACTTGTTTAACGGTGTCAACAAGAAAGACCATCCGATAACCCGACTGGCTCCCAGCTCCGACGAGGAATTGAAGACAGGATCACCCAGGCTCCTGAAGGCTTCTACACCACGGTTTCGAACGAGGACGGTTTCGACCCTGACCTGGTTTTCGAAAGCTTCCACCATCAAGCCCGGACCCCTATCTCCGACAGGGCACTGTTGGCAGGCTTCTTGATGCTGTGGCTAAAGCGTTGTGTGGTGCCCACGCTGCCACATGAAGCTATTGTTGCTGACGTGGTGTACCCGACGGTGCTCCTGGCCCATGGCAACCCTATAGCCCTTCTCCCGGCCGTGGTGGCTGGCATTCAGAGCGGGTTGCGGGCGCTAACCAAGAGTTTCTGCGAGGCGCCGAAAACTGTCGACTCCCACGGCAAGCCATATGTTGACTCAGAGGGGAATCCGACGGTGAAGCGCCCCAACCCTCGGATCGAGCTGCCTTATACGTACCTCATGGCTTGGTACGTGATGCACTGCCCTTCTCTGATGACGGCAGTGCGTTGGAGGGAGAGTTCCGTCCCTTTTGTACAGCGGTTGGAGGATTCGAGCTGGCGTGATCTTTATATATATTACATCCGAAAGCGACTTTCAGATCCTGCGAATTACCAGCTCCATCGCTGCTTCCCCGAGATCTCTGGTGCATCTTTCGGGGATCTATTTACTGATTCCGCGGGCCCAGATGGCTTCACGAGGTTGTCCGCGGGAGTCTTCTGGTGGTTGATCAATATTCGGCCTGGATACGTGCTTTTCCGGCAAGGGACTTCATGCACTATCGAGCCGTACATGTCGAATCGTTTCGCACGACAATTCGGCTACGATCAGCTGTACGTCGGGAATCCCAATGCTCGACTTGCCTTCGAAGGGAACTTGTTCGAAGGTGCTCGGGCTTGGTACTACAGTGTGGCCGGAGGGACAGAAGCAACCTTTCGCTTGCCTATCGAGGGGTCCAAGTGCCGTATGAGCTTCAGCTTCTGCACTTGGTATTCTCAGGTTAACCAGTCACCGGATTTCGCTCCGGGGTCTTCATGTATTGAGAGCATCAATGCAAATCTCGAGGCAAGGTCAGAGTCTGGTAAGCCCTCGAAACTCACCGACCAGTACCTGAAGGCCCAGAAGGAGGTCGGGAGAAGGTCGGGAAGGGAGCCACGAGCAATAAGGGCGGAGCCGCGACCAACAAGGGAGGAGCCGCAAGCAGCAAGGGCTCGACAGGTGGTAAGCAAGCGTCGTCAACGCTCTGCTTCAACTGCTGAACCTGCTCCCAAGAAGGTTCGGAGAGACTTGACAACCGAAGTCTCCCGATCCGAAGACATCCCTGCTGTCGTTGAGGTACCGAGGGAAGAAGATATAGCTGAAGAGGATGTTCCTTTAGTCCGTGCCCCTAGGTCGAGCAGCAGAGACCGTAGGTCTACGGAGGAAGGGGAGCTCGTTGACAGAGCCACCACCGCTGACGAGGATGAGCAGCTAGAGGTTGACATCATGAGTGGAGGAGATGTCGATATTCCGGGGATTTCAGTTCAACCTGGATTTTTACTTGCTCATGAAGGGAGAGATGAGGCACAGCAACCTGGGTCGCCTTGTGTCTTCATCTCCAGTCCTCGGGCAGTTGACCCCAGCCCTACCACTGGGGTAATTGGTGGCAAGGCTCCGGCTGCAGAAGTCTCGTGCGGGGCGCTATCGTCTTCCTCACTCTCAGGGGAGAGCGAGTTTGATGACGAGGTCGACTACGGCGATGAACCCGCTCTTCCTGATCCGAGTAAGTTCTCCCACATCTCAGAGGAAGAAATATACGGGGGTGAGCCATCAACGGTATCACAGCTGGTGATTACTCCCACTGAAGGTACTCTTTTCACCTTTTGACCTAATTTCCCTTTTCATTTTGAAGAGGATGTTTTAACATTCTTCTTTTAAGCTGTAGGGTCGGCTGGGGACATTGAAGCTGTGATCTCCTCGCATATCGAGGAGACGGTAAAAGAGCTGACCCAGTCCGAAGGAGTCAAGGCTTCAGTTGCCGAGATAATTCCAGAGAGGGCAACTACTGAAATTGGGGAGCCTTCGATTTTGCCGGAAGAGGGGGCAACTCCTAAGGCTGGGGAAGAATCCACTCTGCAGGGTGAAGAGGTTACTATTGAAGTCAGGGAGACTTCCACTCCGCTGGGCTCGCCCAAGGATTCAATATCTCTGGACCTTCCAGAGGTTGTGATTACTGCTCCATCATTAGCTGTGGAGGCTCCTGCAGCGATAACACTTCCGGAAGTGCCAATGGCCAGCACGACTCTCGCGCAAAAAGAGCCGGCTTGCACCCCTTTCTTCATGATAGAAAGGGGGTCGGGGAGTACCTCGGGTGATGACACCATGGATTTCCTGACACGCAAAACGGTGCAGCAGTTCCTTGACGCGATGCGATCGTGCATCGATTTTATCCTGTCTGGGCGTAGCTCTTTTGACTTTGCCCGGACGTTTCTTGGAAACATGGCCGGTAACATCGAATTAACCGGAGGCTCCTTGCTTGCCAAGTCGTGTATGCTGTTGGTGGAGCGACTGGGAAGTGACCTGAAAGAGCTGAAGTCTTTGGACAATGCTAGTTCTTCTCAAGAAGCCCAGGTCATCTTGACTAGGCTCCTAGCCACCCAGGAATAAGAGCGACAGGAGGTGGAAGCACAAGTTGCTGAAGAGGTCCGCAATCTCGAGCGTTCCCAAGCTAAATGTCAGAAACTGGCTGACGATTCAATGGAATCCGAGTTCATCCGGCAAAACGCAGAGCTCGCCATTACCAATGCTCGGTCTGCCATCGCTAAGGCGGAAGCCATGATCGCGGATAATGAAAGGACGCTTGCCACCGTCCGGAGGAGGCTGGAGGAGCAACAAGCTGCGAAGGCACGAGCTGAAGAAAGCCAGACCATTCATTCCTCCAGGTTGGAATCTCTGCGAGCACAGCTGGCTGCAAAATTCTTTTTATCTGAAGAGGAGCTGCGGGTCCAAGCCATGATGGAGGCTGAGAAGGCACGTCAGCACGAGATGCATCGTCTCAGGGAGCGTATCCGTTCTTTGCCGGATCAAGACTTTTAGCCTTTTTCCCTTCTTCCTTTTTTTTTGTAAAGAAGAGGACACTCTATTAGAGTGTTTGTATCCACTTTTACTATTTTCGATATAATAAAAGTTTTTTGAAGTTTTTGTTCCATCTTCTTTGTTTAGCTGTGGATGAATTCAACTCCCTGATCACTGGCTGTGAATACTGAACTTAGGTAAGACCAAGTTCTTTCAATGAGACGCGGCATTGATCCATAGAGTGAGACGCGGTCATCCGTCCATAGGAGCTTAGATAGGACTAAGTCCTTTTGATGAGACGCAGCGTCAATCACAGGGTGAGACGCGGTCATCATTCCATAGGAACTTAGATTTCACTGAGACGCGGCGTCAATCCATAGGGAGACGCGGTCATCAGTTCATAAGAACTCAGATAGAACTAAGTCTTTTTTGATGAGATGCAGCGTCAATCCATAGGGGGACGCGGTCATCAGTTCATAAGAACTCAGATAGAACTAAGTCCTTTGAGACGCGGCATTGATCCGTGGGGACAAACGCGGCTTTGAGTAACGCGAATTTGTCCTGTCGATGAAGACGCGACTTGAGCGGATGCGAGGGACGCAGCCTTGCGTATTTTCCACTAATCTCAGAATGGACTAAGTGTTTTCCCTTAGAAAGGGCCCCGTTTGCTGAAGGGACGCGACTTTGAGTCATGTGGACGCTCCTTTAAAACGCAGGTGAACGCCTTCCAATTTGAGAAAGGTGACGCAGATTCTTGGACGCGGCTTTCCCATCTGCGTTCAATGCAGCCGGACGCGGCATCCCTATCTGCGTTTAATGCAGCCTGACTTAAAGATTCTCAGAGATCTTTGACCGTCAAGTCTTCGCTGACGATTGGGAAACCGGGTCATCCGTTGTTTCCCGAAGCAGTTGCCCACGCGTCGGTTTTCCATTGGGCTTGGGCGTTAATGCCCTTTAATGCAAAACCGGCGCTGACGGTTTGAGATCAGCGCCTGCGACGCTTCCCGAAGCGACGTTCCACGCGTCAGCCTCCCGTTGGGTTTTGGCGGTCGTGCGGTCATTAAGGCCGGCAGTTTTAATTAATGAACCATTAATGACCGTTATCAGGAGTTGCCTATAAATAGAACTCACCCCATTTCTTTAACAGCGGCTGCTTAGACCGCGCTCTGTTTGAGAACGAGTACTCTGAGGGACTCTGCCTTCTCCCTTCAAGGACCCTATCAGGGGTTTGCCTCCATGGATGAAGGTGCCTCTGTGGATAAAGATGACCCAGAGCTTTCATGCTTCTGTTTGGTCTCTTCAATAGATTATCACTGTCAAGTGATTTCAATGGCTGGAAGCGTCTCTTTGAGCACTTTTTACGTCCGTGTCTCAATGCAGATAGTTCAACTCTTAACAGAGGCTTCTGCGGGTATGCCATGCCCACTTATCATGACATTTTAGATCCAAACAAGTTTGAATTTCAGTACGCCCCTAAAGAGATATCATCTGGACCTTCTTGTGAAGTTGTGGTTGGTGCATTCCTTCTGGAATTTGTGCCGCCGACTTAAACTTCCTTGGACGCGAATATAGAAGTCTTTGGTGCTTGGCCGCGGCTTTACTCATGAAGCTCGCGTTTTAAGGCCACTGACTTGGATGAATTCCAACTCGGGTTGAAGGCTTCAGACCCGAATCTTGCAACTCATGTTCCTCCAACAGAGAGATGGTAGTTTTCGGCGTCTGAGTCTTATCGTGTTTCGCAGATGCAAATCTTAGACTGCGTTTGAATCCTGTGTGTGCGTCTGCAGTCACCGCGGGGATTTAGTTTGCTGCGCGGATCATTCCCGCGTCTGCAGTCTTTGACAATTTCGTTGCGCGGATGATTCCCGCGTCTGCAGTCTTTAACAATAGCCGCGTCTGTGACTTAGTTTTTCTTCTGTTGAAGTGTACTAAGCTCTGAATTGTCTGATTCCCTGTTTGCTTTTTTGCAGGTAGGCTTAGTCATCCTTCTTCATGTTCGCTAAGTCCGTGGGAGAATGTATCGGACGGCGAACTTGTTCGATGTTCGTCCACAAGGGAATATATTATGGTCCTCGTCGTCCACAAGGGAATATATTATGTCCCTGACGAGGAATCGACTCTCGCCAAGGTCTCTTCAGATCCACTGCACCAATCATGCCTGTTGGCAAGAGATGGTCAGGGTAAGTATGGCGGTGAGGAGGTTACGGTGGACACGGCGGCAGGTAGGATCCTCTTCCTCTCCCACCCCAGAAGTAACATCAAGGACTCCTCATGTCTGCTGGATGGTCTGCTGGGGGAAGAGATGTTCATAAACGAAGGGTTGCCGGACTTTCTGCTTCCACCGGACCTCAAGAACACCATTGCTCTTAGCTTAGTCAGCTAGGGCTCTTTCGATGTTTACATCATGCATCGTGGTGTAACCAGCTTCTATTGTAGCCACAAAACATCGCGCACTTGGAATCAGACGCGGCTTTAAGGAGTGAGTGGAACCTCTGAGAGGGAGAGGGATTTCTTTGTACTCCTCAATTGTAACACTCCATCTTATTGTAAGAGAGCGTTTTGACTGTAACACTCAATCTTATTGTATAAGAGAGCGTTTTTGTATCACTTTCATATGCCTGGATATAAATAAAAGTGACACTTTTCTTTTTGTCCCTTCTATTGTCTTGAACTCTTTTTTGTCTGTTTTTGGTCAGATGCATAGAAGCAAAGAATCTTTTGGCTTATCAAAAATGAAAATTTTAACAAGTCAAATTTTGTGGAGAAAAGATCCTATTTCAGGAACTCTCATGATACTGTCAGAGGTGTAATATTAACTTGACAGAGGTGAAATTTTGATGGACCCGCCACTTTATAAGAGAAAGTGACAAGTAGAATTGGTACCCCCAGGGAGGGTGAACTTTTATCAAGTGTTTGGGATTAACTTGATTGAGCTCAACTGGGGATTTGATGGAAACACTGTTGATGTGTAGTATTAACCTAACAATGTTTTTAGGTAGATTTGTTATTCTGTTGAAGAGAATAACAAGTGGGACTAGACTCGTGGGGAATCTAGGAAAGTTTGTTACCGTCAGAGGTGTGATATTAACTTAACGGGTTGGAAGTGGTCTTGTCAGAAGTGTAATGTTAACTTGACAAGGATGTGAGTCAGAGGTGTGATATTAACTTAACTCAAAAGTGTCACTGTCATAGGTGTAATGTTTAACTTGACAGTGAGGGTAATGCTAGAGGTGTAATGTTGAACTTAGCATTGGTCATCTCGGCTTGCATAAGGAAGTCCGAGGGAAAGTCATGGCCATAGGTGTATTGTTGAACTTAGCAATGACTTGGATGCTAGAGGTGTGGTGTTAACTTAGCATCATCCATTTCAGCTTCAGTGTGGAAGTCTGAAGAAAAGTGACTGTCAGAGGTGTAATATTAAACCTGGCAGAAACTTGATTACTGTTTAGAGGTGTGGTGTTAAACTTTAACAGTAACTTGTCAGAGGTGTGATATTAACTTGACAAAGATTGACTCGTGGTAAGAGTAATTTGAGGACCTGTCATTCTATTGATGAGAATTGATAAGTGAAAATTTTGAAGTATCAGAGGTGTAGTATTAACTTGGCGGATTTGAAAATTTGATACTCCGTGTAGAGTTGACAAACAAAATTTGTACTCGACAAGGAATATTGAAAAGTTTTCATTACCAGAGGTATAGTGTTAACTTAGTAATGGTTGCATTTTGTAGACCTACCATTCTGTGGATGAGAATTGGTAGGGGATTTTGGAGGAAAGAGTGGAGCCAAGTCCACTTTAGGATTTTTAGCAACCCTCAGCTATCAACGGATTTGAGGTGCCTTTACCAACTACCGTTTGAGTTGGGCTAGCCATGCTATTCCCCTCAGCATGATGAGTTGTCGAAGACTTATGTTGGACTTAAAAGCCAACATTTTCTTCTATCCTTAGCCGTCGGGGGCGTCGGATCAAATGGGAACGTGTCCCTTAGGATTTTTAGCAAATCCTCAGCTGTCAACGGGTTTGAGGTGCCTTTACCAACTACCGTTTGAGTTGGGCTAGCCATGTTGTTACCCTCAGCATGATGAGTTGTCGAAGACTTATGTTGGACTTAAAAGCCAACATTTTCTTCTATCCTTAGCCGTCGGGGGCGTTGGATATTAATGAAGAAGCTCTTCTTGTTTTGATCAGAGGTGTATTTTTAACTTGATCAGCGGAAGAATACCATCTAAGGATAGTACTTCTTCAGGAACCTGCCATTGATCGGCATCATAAGTGTATCGCCATTCGGGGTTATGAGGCGATATGACCCATTTGAGTAGACTGACTCTACTACAAATGGTCCTTCCCATTTGGGTTGGAATTTTCCTTTTGTCTTGTGCGTCATTACCATGGGTCTTCTGACGGCTAAGACAAGATCGCCTTTCTTGAAAGTTCGCACTTTAACTTTCTTGTTGAAGGCTCTGGTAATTCGAGCTTGGTAGAGCTCGATTTGCTGTTGGGCCTGCAGACGCTTATCATCTAAGGCCTCCAGTTCTTGGAGTCGCTGTTGATGCTTCTCCTCTGTTGTCATCTCCGCTGTCAAGGCGACGCGTAGAGATGGAATTTGGATCTCTAGTGGGAGCACGACTTCACACCCATAAACCAAAGAAAATGGCGTAGCTTTAGTTGGGGTTCGCACAGTCGTGCGGTAAGCCCATAAGCATTCACCCAACTTGTCGTCCCAGTCTCGTTGACTTTTCGAGACGAACTTCTTGAGAAGCTTGCCAATAGTCTTGTTGAAAACTTCTGCTAGGCCATTAGCGGCGGGTAGTATGCCGTTGAGGACACACTCTGGATTCTGAACTTAGCGCAGAATCTCTGGAAAGTCTGGCTGATGAACTGAGGCCCATTGTCGTGGACAATTCGCCGAGGTACGCCGAAACGGTAAATAACATGGTGTTTCACGAATTTGATCACGTTCGACGATTTGACCTCCTTCAAAGGGATGGCTTCGGCCCATTTGGAGAAATAATCGGTTATTGCCAAAATGAACCGATGTCCTTTTGATGATGGTGGGCTGATAGGACCAACCACGTCCATGCCCCACATTTCAAATGGCCAGGTAGAGGCCGTAGAGTGGAGGTACCCTGGTGCTTGATGGATGAAGTCGCCGTGCACTTGGCAGGCGTGACATTTCTTGGCATAAGTGACGGCATCAGCAATCATCTTGGGCCAGTAGTAACCCAATCTTTGGAGTCGATGTGCCAGTTTTGGGCCAGGTTGATGGGCTCCACACATGCCGTCGTGGGCTTCTTTCAATACCTCTTGAGCCTCCTTTGGTGAGAGGCACCGGAGCAAGATCCCGTCATGCGATCGACAATACAATGTTCGCGTAATCGCATTATAATAGAATTTGGGGGCTTTCCTTCGAATGGCAGCCGCCTCTTTGGTGTCTTCAGGCAGGATGTCGTATAAGACGTAGTTGATATAGGGGAATCGCCAGTCTTTAAGCTCTGGACCGGTTGATGCTTCAAGTGCTTCTTCGCGGTGACGACCTCCCGTTGACTCCTGATAATCCTCGAGAGCATTTCTCGGGCAATACAGGTCGTGGCTGTAGTGTCGCATTTTTTGGATAGCGAACACTAGTGCCAAACATTCCTTCTCGATCGGGTTATACCGATGTTCGGCTCCGATCATTGTTCTACTCAGATAGTAGATTGCTTGCTCACGTCCCTGATCGTCATTCTGAGCTAGTAGAGCTCCCAAAGAATGATCCATGCTCGGACGTACACCAGAAATGGCTTTCCGGCTACTGGAGCTGCAAGGACTGGTGGTTGGGTGAGGTATTGCTTGATTTCCTCGAACGCTTGTTGGCAAGCGTTTTCCCAAGTGAATGAGACACCCTTCTTCATCAGCTTAGCGAAAGGTTGGCATCTTTCGGAAAGGTTTGAGATGAACCTGCGGATGTACGCCATCGTCCTTGCAATCCTCTATGACCCGGGAAAGAGGGAGACAGTGAATTGCCGTAAAAGTTTTCCTTGAATCAAATGAAAAAGATTACAACAAGAACTGTTCCTTCCGGTTACAAGGGAGGGAGAATATTGAATCTTGAATTCTCCCTTTGTTTAAGGCTGGGTTCTTCGTGTGGCGATGGAGAGTGAATCTTGTTCTCCGTTGACCAGATGACCGTCCTTCAGGGATCTCCTCTTCGGCCGGTAGAAAGAGTGACACAGCTCCGTCTACCAAAACTCTAAAAGAGAAGGTAGGCGAAGGCTAGGTCGTACGCAGCGAACTTGCTGAAGAGTTGATCTGCTTCTTTTCTCTCTGTGTCGCCCTCTGTCTCTCTTCGTCCGATTGATTCTCTCTGATCTCTCTCCTTCCTTTTTTTTTGTTGATGCAAATAAGGCAATTTATAGAGGTCCCAGGGGTGAACGTGCCCCCTGAAAACGCTCCACAATGAGGGCCAACTTCCCCGCTACATGGGCGGTAACTAACCCACGTGCTTGCTAAAGACATGCCACGATGGGGGCTGATTTCCCTTACGTGTGGGCAGTGATTGGTCCCTTAACCAAGGCGGTTATAACTGAGACGCGGGTTTCAATCCAACGCGCCTTGATGCTGAGACGCGGGTGTCAGGCCAACGCGCCTTGATGCTGAGACGCGGGTGTCGAGCCAACGCGCCTTGATGTTGAGACGCGGGTGTCGAGCCAACGCGCCTTGATGTTGAGACGCGGGTGTCGAGCCAACGCGCCTTGATGGGGAGACGCGGGTGTCGAGCCAACGCGCCTTGATGCTGAGACGCGGGTGTCGAGCCAGCGCGCCTTGATGCTGAGACGCGGGTGATAGTCCCTCGCGTCTAGAGTTTGAAACTTTGCTTCTCAATGGCTTGTCCTCCAGTAACTTTTGGACAGCCTACAGCGGCGTCGGTCACCCCTGGCCTGCCAACATCCCTCTCTTCCTCCTCCTCTTTCTCTCTCTTTCCTTTATCTCTCCATCTCTCTATATTTCTCTCTATCCCTCTCTCTCACTCATTCACCCCCTTTTCCCTCTCCCTCATCTGGCCGCTAGCCATCTCTGACCAGGACAGTCCGGCCTCTTGATCGGCTTCCCCTCCCCTCTCTCTTTTTCTCTCTACCTCTCTCTCTCTCTGCAATTCACTCTTTTCTCTCTTTTCTTTATCTAAAATACTCTCTGTCTCTCTATATATTTATCTTTTTTATTCCTTTACTTTCTCTCTCCTCGCATGATACGCACTAATGCCATAGACGTTCCTCAGAGTTCCCAAATCGTTCGCTATGTTTCAGTCTTAGGCGAGTACTATTTTTTTGTATTGCAAGTACTTTTCTCCGCTTTTGGGCGAGTACATGTTTTGTATAAATGTATATTTTTATATTGGTGTTTGGATGAGTACCGTTATTTGTATGCAAGTACATGTAATTGTGTCTGTGGGTGTCTGTATATTTGGTTGGTGATTGTTGTATAGCGTAGCGATTTGCTGTAATTGTGTTGGCGATGTGGTAACTGTATTATGTGGGTTGATTGCTTGTAATAGGGTAGGCTATTACTTGCATGTGTGTGTGTGTGCGCTTATTCTAACATTTGTGCAGGTACCCTTGTCCATTGCTTACGAGTGTTAGCCTCCGGGCTTTCTTCCAGCCTTCGGGCTCAACCTTCGGGTTATATTCTAGTCTTCGGGCTTAAACCCTCTGGGTTTCTCTAGCTTTGTTGAAAGGAGAGCTTAACGCTTTTATATCTAGCTTTGTCGCGAGCGTAGATACGGCATGTGCGACAACATAGCATTGATATGCTCGCTTCGCTGCGGGTATCTAGCTTCGTCGTGAGCGTGGTTTCGCCACGTGTGTTAGCATAGCGTTCATACGCTCACTTCGCCACGAACGTCTATCTTCACCGCGAGTGTGACATCGCCGCGAGTGTTAATGTGCGTTCATACGCCAGCTTTGCTGCGAGCGTTGGCTTCGTCTATACATTAGTTTTGCCAAGAGTCTAGCTCCGCCGTGTGCCTAACATTTTATAATACTGACGCGACTTAGCTATTCTCCAGCCCTTCCTAGCCTTCCTTGCTTGCTTATTTGCTTGATAGCTTAATTTATAGTTAATATTATGGTCGTGAAGAGTTTGAAATGCTTTCTTATATTATTCTATCATCTTGTTATGATTTCTTCTGTTATTCTGACTTGTTATGCTTTCTTATATTATTCTAGCATGAATGTTATGTTTTCTTGTATTATTCTGGCATGATGTTGTTATCATGTAACTACTTATATTGTTGTACTTCACTAAATGCCCTAGTATTGGACCCCTGACAGCTTATCTATCTGTATTATTGTACTCCGGCTAACACCAGACATTGGTCACCTGACTGGTTACTTGCCTGATTTATGATTATCTCTTTTACGGGGACTAGACGACTTTATCATGTTATACACATGACATCATGTGCTCGTGTATTACTCATGTTCCTCCTGCTATGATATTCCTGTTGTTTGGTGGGAGAAAGTTCCTTGTAAAAATTTCTTGAATCAGTGAAGTATTACAACAGATCAATACTCCTACTATATTGGAGGGAAGATGTTTAGACTTGAATCTCCCCTTTGTTTAGTGTTGGGTTCTTGACGTGGCGGTGGAAAGTGAATCTTATTTTCTGTTGACCGGGTAAACGTCAGGACCTCTTGAGAATCCTCTCTTTGGATAACAGACGGAGTAACACAGCTCCTATGCATCAGGAATCTCAAAGAGATTGTAGGCAAAGACAA
The DNA here is from genome assembly GCA_038442645.1 of Agave tequilana. Lineage (NCBI taxonomy): Eukaryota > Viridiplantae > Streptophyta > Magnoliopsida > Asparagales > Asparagaceae > Agave > Agave tequilana. The sequence continues at coordinate 24,671 of JAVJIF010006752.1, forward strand.
ACTTGTACGCAGCAAGTTGTTAGAAGAGTCGAACTCTCTTTTTTCTTTCAGTGAAAGTTCAAGAATTCTCTGATCAACCGACCCCTTCTCCGTAGCAAACGAGGTTATTTATAGAGGTTTCAGGGGTGAATGTTGACACTTAATAAAGACAAGATTCTTATTGGTCCGAACAATGTCTAAACTTGTTGACATTTACAAAAGACAAGTGACAGACGAGCTGAAGACCAGTTTTCACCCATCTCCGAGGGACAAGGAAGCAACTTGGACTCCACTGATCCAGCAAGCAGACTGTGAACCCGGATTGTTTCTAAACAGACCTCAACAGGTCTAAAGTGCTAGCACTTAGCATCGCATGAGCCCAAAGGGATAGCCTCGCTTGAGAGGCTAATATCACTCGACTTTACCTCGAAGCCATCCAAAGCCTCGCCAGGAAGCTGACTTGCAACTTCGCCACAGAGGACTTCCAGCTCCGCCAAAGGGTTTCTTTCGGACTTCGCCAGAAGCTGCCTCTAGCTCCGCTACGAGCTCAATGTGGGCAGCTCCGCCATTGGTCTGCTATGGTCAACCTTTAACCAATCAAATCTCCGGATGAGATCGGATCCAATCAGATCAAATCCAATTAAGATCAAATCAATGATCAAATTTGGCAGTTGATTGCCACAATCTCTTGACTCTCCTAAAACGAGTAAGAAGATCAGGGAAAATCCTCCAACGATATAGAAAGGATCAAGAAGATCAACCGACCTGTCAATTCTAGCTTCGTAGATGCTGATCTTAGCCTCGCAGCAAGGCTACTTTCCGGATTCAAACAGATTCGATTCAATCTGTTTCTATATTTTCAAGGGACGATTATACTCTGCTCTCCCTATAAATAGCCCATCAGGGGTACAAGGGAGAAGAGGGGATTTTCTGAGAAGACTCCACAAGTAGAGACTTCTTCAAAAAGCACCGTGTGCTCTCGAATTCAGAGATCTTTTAGAGAATTGCTTTCTCTATCCAGGGTGTTGATACCCTAACGTCGTCCTTCCTCTCAAGGAATCTCCAGAAGCAGGCGAGAAAGAATTCCTAATTGAAGGCGATTTTGAGAAGCAGCAAGAGGGTTCTACCAACCTTCTATTCTCTGATTCCCGGAACCAGGCGAGAAGGGAATCTCATCGCTCACATCGTCAAAGGAACAAAGTGGTCGCGCGCTGACCAGACTCATATCGGCACACTTCTCCAGAATCTCTGAGGAGATCTACTTGTAATCTTTTTAAGAATACTTGTAATTTAGCTCCTCAACCCCTTTTATTATAAGTTTTCCCCTTTGCAAATACAATGAAAAACAAGATGGCGACTCCGCTGGGGATCTCATTCTCCACTGCCGAGAATCAAGTGTCGCAATGCGACGAACAGACCTTCGGGTCTAACTCTGAATTCAGAAAAGCCAGTGCAGCCAGAGCTTCTCTGGCTAAATCTTCAAGGAAAGTCTCTGCGGAGACAGAAAAGGTTCTCTGTGAACCTACTGCGGTTATTTGACGCAACAAGGAAGCACGTCCGCAGTCTGATTCCTTTGCTTGTGAGAACTTGGTGGTTCAGTTCGATTAAGGAAGATTTGAAGAAGTCCTCTCTGGGGGTGGCCCAATGCTTCGAGCACGGAAGCATAGGAAGGTTTCCACGACCAAGGTTTCAAAGCAGAAATCGGAAGCAGGATTCTGCCAACACCCCTCAGCCCCGCGTGTGGCTAATCAGGTTCCTTGCGAACCTAAGTCTCCTCTACCAAGGCGGGTATGGAAGCCTAAACAGAAGTCTCCAACCGAAGCTTCAGGCGTAGCTACGCCTAAACCGTGCCTCTCTCACGAAGAAAAAGGCAAGATGCCTGTCTGCTCCAATCATAAGTCAAGACGGCAATCATACCGTCGCCCAATTCAAGAGCAGCAATGCCTTGTGCCAGCATCGTTCTTATGAGCGAAGCTACTGTACCACAGCATACTCACTGCGTCCATGGCCGCGAGACTAGGGCCAGAGTGTTATCTAAGGCAAATCCCCTTTGCAGCGGCATAGTGGGTAAAGCACCACAGCGTGCTTCACTCTCCAGTTCGTCAGACATTAAGCTCGCACCTGTTGCCGAAGGTAGAACTGAAGTACTATTCAGTGCTAATCACTTCCATAGGGATAAGAGGAACGGAACATCATCCTATGTACACTCTAGAAGGCCTCTCCACAGGATTATGTAGGCTCCCATGGGCCTGACTTGCGGGAATTCTTGGCGAACAAGCGGAAGTCGGTCTTTCTGGACCACTTCCCCTGTTGTCAACAAAGGGGATGCCAGCTGGTGACAATCCATTCAGCTCGTTGCCGGTCACGACGAATCCTCGCCACTCCTCCATATCGGCAATCAGTCTTTGATCGGCTGTCTGTGCATCTCCCTATGAAGCATCGCAGAAGGAGCACCTCACGAGATCCAGCCTCCGCATCCGTCAACATGACTGGGAGAGGACGAGAGTTACGCGGAGAAAGTCAAACATCTGACGACACCCGCAGCTTCCCAGATCCAGACTACAGCCCAGGCTTAGGCGAAGTCTTGGTGCATGAAGAAGGTGTCTTCTGAAACACCAGATCCAGGGTAGCGATACCCGACAGTTACGAGCAGCCTTCTTCCTCGGCGGCCCTAGCCTCGTCACAGCCCAGGAGATCACTCCAATCATCGGACGAAGAAGATGAAGATAGTGGGTACGCCTCTTCGGCGACAGATAGCTCGGTGCGAACAGACAATGTATCAGTCAATATGGCTGATAACGTCAACGACGACCTTCGTCGGCACTGGAAGCTCAGGAGCTAACTTCTAAAACCCAGCAAGAAGCCTTGGATAATATTCAGCAGATGCTTGCTCGACTCCTCAGTAATCGAAATGATAATGATGCCGGGAGCAATCACGATGAGGATGAACACTTCAGCAATGAGCAGCCAAAGACGGAGAAATTCAATGAGGGTTCTTCCTTAGACGCCGAAATCCTAAGGGTCTTCAAGCTCAAATCGCATCTCTAGCTCAGAGGGGTGAATTAAAGAAGGTAGGGGTAGTCCGTCCTTATCCGCTGGAGTGAGATTCGGTGCCAACTCCACCGAAGTTCAAACCACCAACGTTGCATACCTATGATGGAAAGAGCTCGCCAAATCAGCACATCTACTATTTCCGGTCTCAGACTGATAATGTTATAAGCAATGACGCCATCATGGCTAGGCTATTCATTGGCATCTTAAAGGGGGTGGCATTTGACTGGTTCCGAAGTCTCCCCCCGGGCTCTATCAACTCTTGGATCGACCTGGAAACTCGGTTCCTCTCTCGTTTCTATGAGGACGATACCAAAGTGACCATGGACAAGCTCCTTTCCACTGTGCAGAGGAAGAGCGAATCTGTCCGTGACTACATTGAACGGTTCAGAAATTTATCCTTGATATGCCCAGCAGGGATGCCATTACCGATGCTCTTACAGACATGCAGACACAACTTCTTAGACCAAGTGGAAGTTCCAATGGGGGCTGTCAAAGCCCACACTTGGAAGGAATTGGTCGAACAAGCAGAGATAGCCGAGAAGTCGGCTAAAAAGTTCGAACCATCCGCCCCTAGAGGCAAGTGGGGGATGAACAACAAAGGACGTGGCGACCCACCGCAATCTTCTCAAGCTAAAGGTAAAGAGACTATGTCTGTGGAGTTATCCGAAGATGCGCAGTCGAAGGCCAAGAAGAGCGGCTTCAACAATCAGGAGCCAAAGTTCCCTCCAAAGCAGTACTTCTTCAAAGACGATCAGGTGGTCACGATATTCCATCTGCTCCACAAAGGAACAAAATGAAACTGCCAGATGCTCGGCGTCCCAATGAGGTAGGGCGCACAAACGACCCTAAATACTGCCTCTACCACAGGATGATCCACCATCCTACTACAAGTGTTATGTCCTCAAGGACAGAATACAAGCCCTGATCGATGCCGGGGTTCTGACATTGAAGACAGAGCAGAAGAAAGTCACTGCCAATATGGTGACCCTCGAGTTCGGCAAAACTCCAAAGATCACAGTTCCTGACGGAACTTATCCAGTCCCCGCGCCACGGTTGGACGTCAAGCATCCTCCAGCTACAACTCAAAACAATAAGGGTCTTGTTCCCTTAACATTGCAGACAACAGAAGTCATGTGGATACACCCAGACCTCGTCCAAGACGTGCAGTGGGATTCAAAGAAGCCCAAGTCAAAGGGCAAATCTTGCAATGTCATTTCCATCCTGCCAGACGATGGGAATTTTACATCAGCTTCCCTCAGCGATTCAGAAGGGGAAAAGCTTGCTTGCACGGCGCAAGCCGATACGCCTCAACAGACGGGCACCCGATCCAGAAAATCATACTTGAGACAGTATGAAAAGTCTACTGACGAGACATAACAGCAAACGACGTCAGTACAAGTACATGCATCCACTCCAATCCCAACCAAGGGAAAAGAGAGGCCTAAGGAGGTACGATTCGACCACGTGTTGAAGAAACCACCAGGCCAAGGGTTTGATACGCCCTTTCGATTTGACATATTGGCTCAACTGGCCAATATCCCAGCTCGTATCACTATACACGAGCTCCTTCGCCTCTCAAAAGAAACAAGAGAAGCACTCAGGGATGCGCTAGCCAATTCAGAATCCTTTCTGACATGCATGCCTGAGATCCCTAACGATGACATTCAGTCTCCTTTCCAGAATGTCATCATACACAATCTAAGGTGCCCGCTATTACATTCACGGCGGAAGATATGCTTCTCAAAGACAACAAGCACGATCGACCTCTTTACTACACCGGATATATCGGTTCAACGTGCATCGAAAGAATACAAGTCGATCCGGGGTCCGCACTCAGCATCATCCCCAAAAGGCTTCTTTACTTCCTCGGCATACCACTGTACAGGTTGTCCGCAACCACTACTACAATATACGATTTCAACGCCGGGAGCAGTCGTCCACTGGGGAAAATTCGACTCCGTTGCAGAATCGGGAGCCTGAAGTCAGAAGTGACATGCTATGTTATTGACGCTGACACAACATATAACCTGCTGCTGGGACGGCCATGGATCCATGCCAACTGGATCGTTCCCTCTACTCTGCACCAATGCTTCAAATATGTTGAAGATGACGCGACAGTACGAACTGTCTTTGCTGAGAAGCAACCGTTCAAAGGGTTGAGAAATTACTTCACTGACGCTCTCCTGTATCAAGAGGCCGGTGAGACACCTAAAGAACCATTGCCGGACGATGATGAAAGTGGCAATGAGGCGGATTCAGAATCCGAAGCAGGCATGCCAGCCATTCTGATTGGTGAACCAATTATAGCATGTCTCAATAATCCCCTATGTAATACTCCTTCAGAGGATGAAGGTGAATGGGTAATTAATGATAATATTTCTTTTGATTATCCTGCGAGTGTTGGGCTATTTGAGTCCATTACGGATAGCTCCCTACACATGCCTTTACATAAGCCGAGTGCGGCCAGCACACCTATGGAAGCTATGGAAGGGGCCACGCTGGTGATCCCTCCGTCCAAACAAGGGCAGTTACGATAATCTTCGGTAGAACCCAACCACGGGGACCTACAGTTGCAGATTCAAGTTCAGGTTCAGATACTCCACAGTTCTTCCATTACGCGCAGTCGGTACGTCACATTATGAAGAAAATGGGATATAACTTGAAGCATGGAATGGGCCTGAACTTTGGAAAAGGAAGGCGCAGCTTGACGCGTAATTTTGTCCCAAAAGGGAAGCCTGCAAATTATTATGATAGTACACGCAGGGGGTTAGGGTATGTTACACCCACATCATCAAAAACAGTTCAAGCCAAGGACGATGGATCAATTCCATCACATTCGGCCTCATCCTCCGAGTGGGACTCGGATATCAGTGTAGGAGGAATGTTTGAAGACCTCACTGTCAATATGACTTCAAGCAGTCAATTGGAGCCCACAGAAGCTATTGATGAGGAGCCATGGGCCCAGAAATTAAACCTCCAGTGGGAAAAGCGATTCGAGCTGCGCGAACCACCTACTGAAGATAAGGTGATGCAGGTCAACCTGGGAAGTCAAGATCATCCCAAACCCATCTTTATAAGTGAAAGCCTATCACTTATAGAAAAGGAAGAATTAATAATGCTCATAAAAGAGTATATAGATGTCTTCGCATGGAGCTACGAAGATATGCCCGGACTTGATCTACAGGTCGCTATGCACTGTCTAAACATCAAGCCTGACGTCAAGCCAGTCAAGCAGCAACCACGTCAGTTTCGCCCGAACATTATGGAAGCTATTGAAGCCGAAGTTCACAAGCTCATTGCACGTGGCTTCATCCGAGAGGAACAACATCCAGATTGGGTAGCCAACATCGTCCCCGTCCTCAAAAAGAACGAGAAAATACGGATCTGCATCGACTACCGTGATCTCAATACGGCCTATCCTAAAGATGAATTCCCGCTACCCATCACCGATGTCATGATCGATAACACATGCGGGTTCGAAAGGATGTCTTTCATGGACGGCTTTTCAGGATACAACCAGATTAAGATGTATCCCGACGACGAGAAGCATACTTCGTTCCGAACACCATTGGGGGTATACTACTACACTGTAATGCCCTTCGGACTGAAGAACGCTGGAGCAACCTATCAGCGGGCAATGAGTACAATCTTCCGCGATCATCTCTGAAAAACGGTGGAATGCTATGTCGATGACATTGCTGTCAAAATCCGCAACAAGAATGAACATCTTCGCGACTTGAGAACGATGTTCGACATAATGCGGGCTCATCAACTGAAAATGAACCCGACAAAATCCTTCTTGGGAGTGTCAAGTGGCAAGTTCCTTGGGTTCATTGTTACATCAAAAGGAATTCATCTTGACCCAGACAAAGTTAAAGCCATCCAGGGCATGCATCCACCAAGGAACCTCAAAGAGCTCAGGGGTTTGCAAGGCAGGCTGACTTATATCAGAAGATTCATTGCAAATCTCTCAGGCCACTGTCAATCGTTCACCCGACTCATGAAAAAAGGTGCTTCCTTCGTATGGGATCAAGCTTGTCAGGAAGCTTATGAAGACATCAAGAGGTACCTCACAAAACTTCCAGTCTTGGTAGCCCCTACATCAGGGAAACCGTTTTTGCTTTATGTAAAAGCTCTGGACTACTCCCTCGGTGCCCTCCTCGCTCAAAAGGACGACAATGGCCATGAGCAGACCATTTATTATCTGAGCAAAACTCTCATAGGAGCGGAATCTCGCTACAACCCTATCGAGAAAGAGTGTTTAGCTCTCGTCTTCGCTGTTCAGAAGACACGGCATTATTTGGTCGGGCAGACCATACATGTCATCTCCAGAGTAAACCCATTGCGTCTTCTTATGGCGAAGCCAGGATCATTGAATTCAAGATTGGCTAAGTGGGCACTTTTATTGTCTCAATACGACATGATCTTCACCCCTCAGAAGGCGGTTAAAGGCCAGGCCCTTGCAGAGTTCTTGGCTGCTCATCCAGTTCCGGAACATTCAAAACTTCACGAAGATATCCCTGATGAAGTCTTCGAGTCTTATGCAACCTCTGAGGAGGAAGTGTGGCAGATGTTCTTCGATGGAGCATCGCGAATGGGCCCTAAAGGCAAGATCATTGCCGGAGTGGGGGTTGTGTTTATCTCCCCACAGAATCATGTCATTCCCAGAGCATTTCTCTGACAGAATCGTGCTCCAACAATGTAGCAGAATATAATGCTCTGCTCATCGATCTTCAACTCGCCCATGGAATAGGGGTACGCTACCTTGAAGCTTATGGCGACTCAAAACTGATCATCAATCAGGTTAAAGGCGAATACGAAGTCCGCCATGAGGACTTGGAGCCTTATTATCACACGGCCGTTGAATTAGCCAACCTATTTGAAGGTTTCTACATCGGGCACGTGTCTCGATCTCAGAATACCAAGGCGGACTCTCTTGCTGCATTAGCAACGACACTAGCCTTGCCAGCCGACACCGAGTATCACCTCACAGTCGTAACTCGACATCTTGTATGCTCCAAGCACATGCTAAGAACTCGAGAAGTCTATAATGTCTCCACAGATTTTGAGCCGAGAGATTGACGCTTTCCTCTCATTGACTATGCTTTGCACGGTCTGCTTCCAGACGATCCTAAAGAAGCGGCATCTGTCAGACGAAGGTCTCTCCATTTCTACTACGATCCAACCCTGAAGACACTTTACCGTCGTTCATATGACGGTGTCCTCCTCTGTTACCTTTCAAATTCAGAGGCACAGGAAGTGCTTAAAGAAGTACACGACGGCACTTGCGGAGCTCATCAGCCAGGTCCAAAGCTTAAAGACAGATTGTATAGGCTTGGATATTATTGTCCAACCATGATAGCTGATGCTATCCAATATGCACGAAGGTGTAAAGCATGCTAAGTTCATGCGGACTTCATACACCAGCCTTCGGAGCTGCTCCACCCGACTATTGCTTCATGGCCATTTGAAGCATGGGGAGTAGATGTCGTAGGGCCAATTAGCCCCTCTTCGACGAAAGGTCACCGGTTCATCCTTGCAATAACCGACTACTTTTCAAAGTGGGCGGAGGCTATACCATTAACTGAAGTCAAGACCTCTAATGTGGTTAACTTCATCAAACACCATGTCATCTATCGATTTGGTGTCCCTAGGCGGATCATCCACGACAACGGTCCCCAATTCATAAGCCAAATATTCTATCGGTTCTGCGATAAATACCGAATTCAGAATGTGACTTCAACCGCCTATAATCCTGCCGCCAATGGTTTAGCGAACGCATTCAACAAGACGATCATCAAGCTACTCAAGAAATTCGTCTCCTCGAACAAGCGAGATTGGGACGAAAAGCTTGGCGAATGTCTTTGGGCATACCGAACCACGGTTCGAACACCGACAGGTAATACGCCTTTTCCCTAGTATATGGGTGCGAAGCAGTCATCCCATTGGAAATCCAGACGCCGTCGTTACGAGTCGCTCTAATGACTAAGATCACATCAGAAGACAATGATCGCTTGCGCCTTCAAGAGCTCGAATCCCTAGATGAGAAGCGACTTCAAGCCCAGCAACATATTGAGCCATATCAAGCTCGAATCTCAAAAGCCTTCAATAAGAAGGTCAAACAGAGGGTCTTCCAGAAAGGAGACCTAGTTTAGCCGTCAGATGACCGATGATTATGACGCACAAGACCAAAGGCAAATTCCAGCCTAAATGGGAATGACCGTTTGTGAAAGAAACAGTCTATTCAAACGGAGCATACCGCCTTATGACTTCAGATGGCGACCTACTCATGATGTCGATCATTGGCAAGTTCTTAAAGAAGTATTATCCTTAATCAAGGATCCTTCTCATGATCAAGTTAACATTACACCTCTGATCAAGACCTTCGTGTCCAAAGTACACACAAAGAGAGCCTTTCTCTTCCTCCAAGCGAGATAATACAACCGTAAACCAGTAGGAACCTGGTCACGCACTGGTTGTCCCGAAGGAGAATCGAGGTTATGCATATATTAACCAGATAATCCGACATCCTTAACGATTAAGGATAGAGGAAAATGTTGGCCTGTAAGCCCAGCATAAGTCCTCGACAACTCATCATGCTGAGGGGAATAACATGGCTAGCCCAACCCAAACGGTAGTTGGTAAAGGCATATCAAACCCGTTGACAGCTGGGGATTTGCTAAAAATCCTAAGGGACCAGTTTCCATTTGATTCCCTCTCCAAAATCACTTACCAATTCTCATCCATAGAATGGTAAGACCACATATACATTTCACTGTTACGTTAACATTAAACCTATGACAGTGATTCCCTCGTTTCTCCCCGTGAAAACGACACCAATTCTCATCCATAGAATGGTAAGACCACATATACATTTCGCTGTTACGTTAACATTAAACCTATGACAGTGATTCCTCGTTTTTTCCCGTGAAAACGAGACTTTTCCCAAGCTCCATTACAATTTTGAGCCCTGTTGACATTTACAAAAGACATCGATACTTGTTGACATCTACAAAAGACAAGTATCACCAACCTTGAGCTTGGTGGCGTCTCATTCGGTTATGTCATTGCGACCTCTGAACCAGCAGACAGCTAAGTCTCAATTTCGAGCTTGTCGACATTTACAAAAGACAAGTCTCAACCCCGAGCCCTATTGACATTTACAAAAGATAGGTCTCGATACTTATTGACATTTACAAAAGATAAGTATCACCAACTTTGAGCTTGGTGGCGTCTCATTCGGTTATGTTATTGCGACCTCTGAATCAGCAGACAGCCAAGTCTCAATTTCGAGCTTGTCGACATTTACAAAAGACAAGTCTCAACCCCGAGCCCTGTTGACATTTACAAAAGACAGGTCTCGATACTTGTTGACATCTACAAAAGACAAGTATCACCAACCTTGAGCTTGGTGGCATCTCATTCAGTTATGTCATTGCGACCTCGAACCAGCAGACAGCCAATTCTCAATTTCGAGCTTGTCGACATTTACAAAAGACAAGTCTCAACCCCGAACCCTGTTGACATTTACCAAAGACAGGTCTCGATACTTATTGACATTTACAAAAGATAAGTATCACCAACTTTGAGCTTGGTGGCGTCTCATTCGGTTATGTCATTGCAACCTCTGAACCAGCAGACAGCCAAGTCTCAATTTCGAGCTTGTCGACATTTACAAAAGATAAGTCTCAACCCCGAGCCCTGTTGACATTTACAAAAGACAGGTCTCGATACTTGTTGACATCTACAAAAGACAAGTATCACCAACCTTGAGCTTGGTGGCATCTCATTCAGTTATGTCATCGCGACCTCTGAACTGACAGACTGTCAAGTCTCAACATTCAATCCAGCAAAGGACTATTCTCTCGAATGGCACCAATACAATTTGGAACCGACAATTCAGAAAGTGGAACAATTTAAAGATTCGACAGGGAATCAAAACAAAAATTATTATTTTCATTGATTCCAAAAGGATGGGATACATGGAGGCATATATATACAACGACCTACAGTCGTACGTTGTAAGATCTGATCCGCTCTCCAAGGGAAGCCAGCCTCGTCCTCCTGTCATCAGCAGCCTGAGCAAGCGCCTGCGACTTCAGCCCAACCTCGTCGAAATCCATTGCCTGGGCCAAACGAGCTTCGACTTCCGCCAAAGTTGCCCTCTGCGACGATCCCTGCTGCGAGATTCGTCACTTTGAGCCTTGAGCTGCTCAAGCAGCGCGGCTTCTTCAAGACGCACCGGTTCAGCCTTGGACAAGAGAAGGTTCCCCTTCCTAATCATCTCCTTGGCCTTCGCAATCCTATCTTCAGCATCAAGAAGAGCACTGGTGGAGGCATCGATGACATTTCCAACCTCTGCTTGCCTTGTTTCCAAAGATTTCAAATCAGAGGAAATAGTCTCGACGGCTTCTTGAGCGGTAAGACGGGCCTCATGCTTTTGAGCAACAAGGCGCGCAAACCGCTCACTAACCAAAGGCTCCAGGTCTGCGAGGCTAAGTCGGCGCCATTCCTCTACGTCCCTCTCAAATTGATCTACCAAGAGTTCCAAGGCAGTGGCCTGGTGGTACCCTTCAAGGTCCCGAATACTTTCAATATTGCAGAAGAGGACTACCTTCAAAGTCGAGAATGGCATAGTCGAACCTTTCAAGACCAGGTCAATGCATCACCCTAAGCCTTTGTAAAAACTATCGACTATGTCGCCTATAAAATCGTTTTCAACTTCGGCCACCTCTGGTAGACGGGCAACTTCAGAAAAGTCCACCAGCCCGGTCGATACCACCGAGGAAGGAGCAACAGGAACACTAACAGCAGTAAGACAGGCCGTCGGTGATCTTGGCGGAGTCTTCATGGAAATCAGTACACTAGCCACCGTGAAGGTAGGACTAGTGACCGTCTCCTGAACAGCAGGTTCAACCACCAGGGTTGGAGAAGTAGGGCTGGTAATCACCCTCAGCTCCGCGCTTGGCAAAATTGTCGGCACTTCACTCGTTGATATAGTTGGGCGTGAGGACACCTCCGGAACTGCCGTTTCTTCAACCCCTGGTCCTTCGGCTGGCTGGGGCCGATAAGAGGGCAGGTCGCCATATAGCGCATCCAATACAGCAGCATCCGCCGCAGTCAAAGTGCTCATATCACCCCTGGACTCCCCAGGAAGATCAGCCGGTTCCCTTGAAGCTAATGCACCTTGAGGCCGAACACCTGTAACAAGACTGTGTTTAGACAGGACACAACATGCAATAGAAGCCAAGAGGTCAGGACAGTACCATAAGATGACGTCACCGCAAACATCTCGGCAGCCGCATCAGTCTCCATGGGCTCCATCGGAAAATTCTTGACAGAATCAGCACGAATGGCCAGCCCGCTTTCGCTTGCCGAGTCTCCCGTAGACCATCCAATAGAGCTTGACGCTACAGGACTTCCTTTGGAAGTCCCAACGCCCGAAGGACCAATGTCAGCCGCATCACCTCCGGACTCCTCCGGGAGGGTAAAAGAACCAGCCTCAGTTCCATCAGTAAATAGGGGATCATAATGTTCCCCTTGCTCTCCAGCCGCCTCAGCTCCTATAATCAAGAAGAATCGATAATAAGTCATTTGGAACACACAAAAGAGCTATATACGGACGGAGTTGATCTTACCCAGATCCGGAGCAAATTCACCGTAGTCGGTTCAGCAACTGACGGGTCCGTTATTAACGGGATAGCAGGAGGGAACGCTGCTGAGGGTTCGCCCTCTACGACAACCGTAGGAGGCTGGCGACGGGGCTTCTTCGCCAATGACTTCCTACGAGATCTACCCTCCTGCTTTCTTTTGAAGTGGACATCAGAATCCTCTTCCTCCACTTCTTCTACACGATGAGGGGGAACGGTCCCCATCACACTAGAGCCAGTCGCAGAAGTCTCAGCCCTCGCTCCTGCTTTGAAGCGAGGACTTCCTGCATCTGAGGCCTCGCTGTCATGAACAGCGACGAATTCCTCTACGCCCGGGACGCGGACCTTTTTGCCTTCCCTCTTCTCAGAAGCCTTCCGTTTTAACCGCTGAGAAATTAACTTCACACCAGAGCTGTTGGCCTTGAAATCGAGGGGTGTGGAGTTGGAAGTTGTGTACCACTTGCAGAAGCACAGGGTCATTTGAAGATTGGGACTCTTCAACGGCGTACGCAGCCGTGCCCCAGTACCGCCTGCAGTAAAGAATCGCCAGGCACGGGCCCCGTCAATAAGACTCCCCATGAAGGCCAAATCAGGATTGGGGTTGCCCACATACAGCTGGTCGTATCCAAACTGCCGAGCAAACCGGCTGGGGACATAAGGTTCCAAATAGCAGGTATCCCCGCTTCTGTACAATAAGTGTGAGGGCCGGATGCTGACCAGCCACTCAAAAACTCCCCGGCTCAGGGAAGACCGCACGTCCACCGCATCTCAGAACTCCTCATCGTATCCTGCGCCCCGAATACAGGGAAAACAGCGAAAGAGACTGTAAACGTTATATCGACGCACCAATTTACGGGCCTCAGCCACGTATTTCTTCAGCCACGAACGTCCTTCGAATCGGCGGAGGAGCGCCATTCGAACACTTTGCGGAGGGTCCTCTCCAGCTCCAATCAGCGAAGGACAATGTAAGGCGAACCACGCCATCAGATAGGTGTAGGGCAGACCTATCCTAGGATTGAGTCCGTCCCAAGGCAAAATGGCTCCCTTTCCACGCTTCGTTGCTGGCGGCCTGCAAAAAGCCTCCGTTAATGCATGGAGGCCTCTTTGAATGCAGCACACCATGGCCGGGAGAAGACCCAGACGGCGACCATGGACCAAACGAACGGCGGGCAGCAAAACATTCGGATGAACGATGTCACCCGAAGAAGATGGCACTACGCATTTCTTCAGCCAGACGGTTAAGAAACCGGCCAGCAGTGCCTCCCGAGACATAGGCTGACGAGCCTGATGATGGAAGCTCCGAAGGACATCACCCTTCTCGTAGGGACCATCGTCTTCAGTTATGACAAGATCCCTTTGAAGGTGCATCTGCATCCGTTCAAAGATATCCCCATCAGCAACTCCGCAATGTGCTACTTCAGGAGCATTCCTCATATCCGGGAACAAGTAATTCCCCTAGCTCTTCAAGCTATAGGAAGTGCCCTTGCTGCCACCATGGATGCCGGAACAAATGTGCAAGTGGCACATTAACTCCCGATAGGTCTCGAATAAGGCAGGCTCCTGCTTCTCCAGAAGAGCCAGCTTCGTCTCGCATGGAAAGTATTCTTCATAAGGGAGAGACCCGAAAGGCAAAGCAGAGATTTCCCACATCTCATGCAAGGCCATGCCCAACTCGCCGACAGGGATAAAGAAAGTCCCTGAAGCTGGGCAATATAATTCAAAGATGACGTAAAAGCACGCCACATTCATCTCAATGTCGTGGCAGGTCGCCCTGACGGCCTCGTAGAGGTTCAGCCTCTCCAAATCCTCCTCGAAATGAGCAAGGATGTAGGTAGTCAAATCCACCCACCACGTCTTCAGAGGGTGAATCCAGCCTGGAGTCCTGAAGTCAGTGGCTGGATAGTTTCCATTGACCTTGCAGAATTGGTTGCCAAAGGTCAGCGTCACTGCAGGATTTTCTCCTACTGGGATCTCTCGCGACACATTCCCAGGGTGTAGACCCATTATGCTATGAGGAGGCCCCGCTCTTGCATAACTAGGAGATTGAAGCATCAATTTTCCTATGTGGACAGAGTCGGTATTCCGGCTCACTTCCCACGACATCTTCCGAGCCTGCGTCACACACTGGAAGGAAGACAAAGAAAAATGTCGTCTGTTGGACGGAAGGTAAAACTTCTCATCACCCAACTGGAAGATCCATTGCCCTTCTCCGGCCTGTAGTTGGTGATCAGGATCTGGTGCGGCATCCCCAAACATGAAGTCAGGCTTCCTATAAGTCCGACGGTCAACATCTTCAAGAGGAGCCGTAGTCAGAATACTCCTCGTGGTGTGCTGGTCACCACCGTGAATAAGCGTGTCTCGAACGACAGAACTCTGCTCGCTAAACAGAGAAGCTTGCCCTTGAAATTGCAAGCTGATATTGCCATCAACTCCCCTGGTCATCCCGAATAGGCTGTTTGAAGGACCAGGAGTATAGTGCACTGCAAGAACAAAACGAACTTTGATTAGTTCACCAACCAAGCGAACATGAAGACATAAATTTCACCAAGGCATAGTCTCGCCCAGTGAGCAAAACCAGCAAGGCGATAGCTTCAACAAAGCTTAATCTCGCGGACAAGTCTGCATTTTGCAGAAAATGCCCAAGTATTAACTTCGCTTAAGCAGAAAGTGGTATAGCCCTAAGGGCTGACGTCATCAAAAGGGCATTATGGTCAAAAACCATTCTTGACGGCCATGATTGAAGGGACAGACCCGTATCCTGTTCCTCAACAGGACGAAGATAGCCCAAGCAATAGCTTCATACAGAAGCTTAGACAAGAACTGTTCAGTTCTTAGTTCCCCGTCCAAAAAAATAAGGGAAATTCAGGGAAACGGATTCCCTAATTAAAACAGATCATGTTTGATCGTTCTGATAGCCAAATATCGGCTTTAAAAGAGAGACGGCAATCTCTAATCAAAAGGAAAAGTCCCTTACCGGTAATTGATTGTTCGATGACCGGAGGGGGAGAAGGACCCTCCGCTGCAGAAGTTGTCACTTCTTTCCCCGCTCGTCTCTTGGGCGCCATTGAAGAACTATGGAAGTTCTTGAATTCTTGAAGAAGAAAGAAGAAGAAGAGTCAAGTGCTCTGAAAAATTCAAAGAGAAATGATGACTCTCTCTCAGCCCAATCGGGCTTTTATAGGCCGATGATCGCCTGAAATGACGCCTCGAAAAGAGTACAGGTTGTCGTTTCAAATTAATTTGAAACGGTGCCTAAAGCGCCTTCCCAAGAAGCGCTGATTCAGCCACTAAGGGCTAACTTTGCCACAAGTCAAATGCGGATTTCGTACAACAGGATTGCCTTAGCTTTGTTAGCTTTGTTAAAGGCATGGGCCGAACTTCGCAGATATGCTAGCTTCGCTGGAAGCTCGTTCCTATTTTAATCCTATCTCACATGGAGTTTACCTCCGATAGCCGAATTCAAGATGATGGCAAGGCAAAAATCAGATGAGCAGAAAATGAACTTTCATTGATTTAAGAGGAAAGGTACATTGATACTACATCAAAGTTGTATTTCATACAACAGGTTCAGTTGCTCAACAGGATCATTTGCGCAAAAGGCATATAAGTGATTTTATCTGCTTCCAAACCATACCAACAGGACACGAAAGGCCTCCCTCCTGCACAAGGCCGTAACCAGTTGTGCCACGAGGACATGGCCATAATTTTTCACATAATGGCAGATTTTGCCACCAGGAAGCTGGATCACCTTTGATGAAAGTCGGCAATGAACTTATCGCCGCCAACACGATAGATCACCTATAATGGGAATTGGCAGTGATGTCAGTGATCTCACAGGTGTAACGTCTACTTTCCCGAAGTGGATCATCTCAGATAAGCGGCCACCAGCCTCACCTCAGAACGAATCATCTCGGATAAAAGGCTGCCAACAGCCTCTGGGACACACATCAGCTGCCCCAAGCTGTTCCTCCTGCTTAAAAGTAAAGCTTCAACCGGGAAGCATAAGGCAACTTTTCGGTCTCTTTCATCAAGACACAAGATCGACGAACATGGCTCACTGCAATGCAAAATTGGAGCAAGTTAGCAGTTAAACACAGAAGACACTGCAAAAGCGCTAAAGCCGAATTCTTTGGGGCAAAGCAATCCGATTTCAGTTAAAACAGAGGATAAGCCTCGCTTGCACAGCAGTGATGGGCTAGCTCAGCAAACGCCAAGCCTTAGCCTCACCTATATGGCAAGACTGGCTCAA
The DNA here is from genome assembly GCA_038442645.1 of Agave tequilana. NCBI lineage: Eukaryota > Viridiplantae > Streptophyta > Magnoliopsida > Asparagales > Asparagaceae > Agave > Agave tequilana. The sequence goes on from JAVJIF010006752.1 coordinate 41,603, forward strand.
CCTTGAAGATACCAGGTCCCAAGTTCTGCCTATGTAGCGGACTTAACATACAATGATCTTTCTGTGATCAAGTCAGAATGATAGCTTCGTTGGGGAAACTATGTCAAAATCCTTCTCTGCAGACCAGTCAATTGCAAGATGAAGAGTAAGGGAAACTAATCCCTGAAGCAGCTGTTAAAGCTGAATTAAAGGAGATGAATTCCCTAAAATCGGTGAAGTCGTTGAATGATCAAGACTTACCGGTCCTTGGCCGATAATGACCAGAGTGGGCATTCCCACTAGTTCAGAGATCTGAGTATCTCTCTCAACCAAGAGAAGAGAAGAAGAGCATATCACTTCTCTTCAGAGGACCTCAAGTGTCATATTTATAGGCCCCATGGCCTGAGCGCTGCCGCCTCAAGCGTGGAAGCATGAGCGCATTTAAGGCATTTACTGCGCCTTGAGAAAAGGGACGGTTTCCCTTAAAACCGCGCAAAGGGAGAAACGTCTCCCTCATAAAGGCACTTATTGCGCCTTGAAGAAAGGGAATATCCTCCCATGGAAACGTGCAAAGGGAGAATATCTCCCTCAATCAGCACGAAGGAAGGAGTAATCCTCCTCGTAACTGGCCCACGGCAGTTGGCCTCGGGAAAGCGACAAACGCTCCAGGGCGAACGTATCTCCAGAAGCCCAGATGCGGAGCTACCTAGCCGCGAAGCTACCCAGACGCGAGTCTACATGATTCCTCGGTGAATCTACATCCCAAAGCAGGATTCAAAGCGAAGCTAGACTCAACCATTATGGCGAAGTTCATACTCCACACTCCACCGATCAAAGCAGTTCAAAGTATTTCGAAGTCTGAGCTATTGTAGACTTTTGAAAACTTTGAAGGGGGTCTTGTTGACACTTAAAAAAGACAAGATTCTTATTGGTCCGAATAATGTCTAAACTTGTTGACATTTACAAAAGACAAGTGACAGACGAGCTGAAGACCAGTTTTCACCCATCTCCGAGGGACAAGGAAGCAACTTGGACTCCACTGATCCAGCAAGCAGACAGTGAACCCGGATTGCTTCTAAACAGACCTCAGCAGGTCTAAAGTGCTAGCACTTAGCATCGCATGAGCCCAAAGGGATAGCCTCGCTTGAGAGGCTAATATCACTCGACTTCACCTCGAAGCCATCCAAAGCCTCGCCAGGAAGCTGACTCGCAACTTCGCCACAGAGGACTTCCAGCTCCGCCAAAGGGTTTCTTTCGGACTTCGCCAGAAGCTGCCTCTAGCTCCGCTACGAGCTCAATGCGGGCAGCTCCGCCATTGGTCTGCTATGGTCAACCTTTGACCAATCAAATCTCCGGATGAGATCGGATCCAATCAGATCAAATCCAATTAAGATCAAATCAAAGATCAAATTTGGCAGTTGATTGCCACAATCTCTTGACTCTCCTAAACGAGTAGGAAGATCAGGGGAAATCCTCCAACGATATGGAAAGGATCAAGAAGGTCAACCGACCTGCCAATTCTAGCTTCGTAGAAGCTGATCTTAGCCTCGCAGCAAGGCTACTTTCCGGATTCAAACAGATTCGATTCAATCTGTTTCTATATTTTCAAGGGACGATTATACCCTGCTCTCCCTATAAATAGCCCATCAGGGGTACAAGGGAGAAGGGGGGATTTTCTGAGAAGACTCCACAAGCAGAGACTTCTTCAAAAAGCACCGTGTGCTCTCGAATTCAGAGATCTTTTAGAGAATTGCTTTCTCTATCCAGGGTGTTGATACCCTAACGTCGTCCTTCCTCTCAAGGAATCTCCGGAAGCAGGCGAGAAGGAATTCCTAATTGAAGGCGATTTTGAGAAGCAGCAAGAGGGTTCTACCAACCTTTTATTCTCTGATTCCCGGAACCAGGCGAGAAGGGAATCTCATCGCTCGCATCGTCAAAGGGACAAAGTGGTCGCGCGCTAACCAGACTCCTATCGGCACACTTCTCCAGATTCTCTGAGGAGATCTACTTGTAATCTTTTTAAGAATACTTGTAATTTAGCTCCTCAACCCCTTTTATTGTAAGTTTTCCCCTTTGCAAATACAATGGAAAACAGTGAACGTGCCCCCTAAAAATGCTCCATAATAGGGGTTAACTCCCTCATTACGTGGGCAGTAATTGACCCAATAACGATGGCAGTTATAACCGAGACGCGAGTTTTGTGCCTTGCGCCTTGTTGTTGAAGTGATGCTGAGACGCGGGTTTCGACCCTCGCGTCTTGGTTCTACAGTAATACCGAGACGCGGGTTTCGACCCTCGCGTCTTGGTACTGCAGTGATGCTGAAACACGAGTTTCGACCCTCGCATCTTGGTGCTGTAGTGATGCTGAGATGCGGGTTTCGACCCTCGTGTCTTGGTGTTGCAGTGATGGCTATGATTAGCCCTGCGTCTAGAGTTTGGAATCTGTTTTTTGATGACTTATCTTTAGTGATTTTTAGACAGCCTACAGAACCCCTCCAAAGTTTTCGACATTTCGCGGTTGACTGGGACGGATTTCGAAATACTTTGGACTCTGGTTGAATTCATACTTCTCATGATTGAACTGACAATCATTTGAGATGCTCTGAGCTTGATCCTGTCTGAAATATGGTCTTCATGAGTGCACTGTGAAACCCTTTGAAGCCGTCAGAAATAATCGTGGCGAGTATCTAGATACGCAGTCTAGACCTCCCCAGTGCTCTAAGCTTGTTGTTGGTGTACTTTGAATCAGGGGTGATCAGTCATCTACTTGAGCCAGTGTACTGTTGAACTGAATTGCAGAAGTAAAGACTGAATGCCAGTCTTGTAGACGTAGGGGTCATGTTGCTTTAAAGACGCGGCTATCATAGGAGAAGCGATTCTGGGAAACGCGACTCTGACTCGCTAACAGAGACGCTGTTAAAGTACACCAGGGAAGACGCGCGAACCTTTCTTTTCGATAAGGACGCAGCTCTGGCTTAAAAAAATGCGTTATTCTGAGACGCGAATTTGGTTCTTCAACAAAGGGGACGCGACCTTCATATTTATGAAAGGACGCAGATCCATAGACGTAGCCCTTGATTCTGTCAGGATGCAGTGGAGATGCGGTCTTAGGCTCCTCAAAAACTAACGCATGGATCTCAGTTAATTGATGGGGACGTGGCACTGGCTCAGTAGAGACGTGTATCTGAACCCTTGATAAGGCACAAACTCAGGTTATATTGAGTTTATGGTGAAGACACGACTTTCATCTCGCAATGGAGACGCAGTTTCGGGCTCCTCGAGAATGACATAGGCCTTCTCTGGTTGTTGAGGATGCAAGCTTCAGGACGCAGCTTTTAGGTTTTTGTAAGTTGATGTGAACTCAAGATGCAACCTCTGAATGGACCCCATTCGCTGAGGAGATGCGGCTCTAAACCACTCCAACAGACGCGGTCATGGATCTCTTTGCGGGAATGAAAAGAACGGAGCCTTCGGGTTCATGAAGGGACGTGGGTTTCAGGACGCGACCTTTGAGTCTGCGCTTGACGCAACCTCCCAAGCGTCACATGCAACACGTCTTAAAGATCTGGTTGGACCTTTAAATGCTAAGTCGGCGTTGACGATTGGGAACCTGTGTCCTTCAATGTTTCCCGAAGCGGTAGTCCACGCGTCAGCTCTTTATTGGGCTTTGACGTTCGTGCAGGAATTAAAGCTGATGGCTCTAATTTTTACGCCATTAATTACAGGCCTTATGGTTCGCCTACAAATAGACTTCGCCCCCTTAACAGTCCATTACTTAGACTATTTCCTTAAGAGCAGGCGCTCTGAGGGTCTTCATCTTAACTTAATTTTCTTCCTTCAATGGGATATGCCTCCATGGACAGCGAAAACTCAAAGCTTTCATACTTTCCTTTAATCTTTCCCGAAGATTATCACCGTCAAGTGATTTCAAGATCAAAAAGCATCCCTCTGAGTACCTTTTATATTCACGCCTTGATGCATAAAGTTCAACCTCTAGAGGGTTCTTTTGCGGGTAGGAACTACTTGTCACCATGAAATACTCAGTCCCACTGAGTTTCAGTTTTTCTGTCCCTTGAAGATATTCACTCTCTTGACTTTCTCTTGAGGTCTGACTGATGCGCCCATTATTTGAAAGTCGCGCCTTTTAGACTTCTTGATGAAGCGCGAGTTGATTGAGTCTGAACTCTTAACTTAAAATCTTTTGAACACAAGTGTGATGAACTCTGTACTTGGACTTTGAGACGCGAGCTTTGCATATAAAGCTCACGTTTGAGGTTGTTGACTTAAAAGAATTTAATTCTTTTCGAGGGCTTCAGCCTTAGATGTAGCAACCTTTGTTTCTCGAACAAGGATGTGGCAACTTTTGCGTCTGGTACTCTTTGTGTCTCATATTTTAGACGCGTGTCTAAAACCAAACCGCGTTCAGATATGTGCGTATCTGAAGTCCACAACTTCAACTGCGTCTGTTTCTGTTGTAACAGAATTTTGAGTTTTTATATTGGTCATCTCCGTGTTTGAAGTTTACAACTATAGCCGCGTCTGTTCTTCAGTCTTTCTTTTTCCGTCCTAACAGAATTCTAACCTTCTGATTTTTATTTCCTGCAGGTAGCGTTAATCAGCCTTTTGCATATTCGCTTGGCTCTTGGGAGAATATATCGACCAACGAATTTGTTCGATGATCGTGAACTGGAGGAGAAATCAAGGCTCCTGTTTATAGGCGACGAGGATTTGTGCGACTGATGACATCCGTCAAGACCTCATTGGACATGATGCACCGGCAGTGCCCCCAGGTTCGTCATGGTCACAGTGGGTATGGTGGTAAGTATGGTCCTCTTACAGGTCACGGGAAAGAGAATGTCACCTGTAAGGTCTCGGATTCTCCTTTCACCAATCTTATCCCATAAGTGACATCGACGAAAAATCCATATTCATTTGATGACTTTCTGATGGTAGAGATGTTCATCAACGAAGGATCATGTCCTACACCAGTTGGTCGGGTGGAATCAGAAGGCTCTGCCGCATTTCGACCTCAAGAAACATCATTGTTCTTGATCAATAATGGACTCCTTCGATATTTACGTCATGCATCATGATATAATCAGTACCCGATCGTCACAATAGTGCTCAGCCCTTCTTTGGCGCTCTTCCAAACATTTTGCATTTAGAGTGGTGAGAATGCTTCAAAGAGTGAGTGCAACCTTTTATTGAGAAAGAGGGACTTCTTTGTACTCTTTTATTGTAAAACACTCAATCTTATTGTATAAGAGAGTGTCTTGTATCACTTTCATATATCTGGATATAAATAAAAGCGACACTTTTTCCTTATCTTCTTCTATTTTCTTGAATTCCTTTTTTTGCATTGAAAATCAGACGAACAGAAGTAAAGGATCTTTGACTTGCTAAAATATGATAATAATCTTAACGAGATAAAGTTTGTAGAAAAATCATGTTTCAGGAAATTCAACAATGCTGTCAGAGGTATGATATTAACTTGATAGAAGTAAGATAATTCTTATAGACCTGCCAATCTATAAATGAGAATGACAAGTGAAATTTGTACCCCCAGGGAGGACGGATTTTCGTCAGAGGTTTGGAATTAACTTGACTAAGACCTAGTTGGGGATTTAGTGAAAACACTGTTAAAGGTGTAATATTAACCTAACAATATTTTTAAGTGGACTTGTTATTCTGTTGACAAGAACAACAAGTGAGACTAGACTCGCGGGGAATTTAGGAGAACTTTTACCGTTAGAGGTGTAATATTAACGAGTTGAATATAATCTTGTCAGAAGTGTGATGTTAACTTGACAAGGGTGTGAGTCAGAGGTGTGATATTAACTTAACTCAAGAGTATTCCAGCTTCATTTAGGAAAACTAAAAGTGTCACTGTCATAGGTGTAATATTTAACTTGGCAGTGAGGGTAACGCTAGAGGTGTAATTTTGAACTTGGCATTGGTCATCTCGACTTCGACAAGGAAGTCCGAGGGAAAGTCATGGCCATAGGTGTATTGTTGAACTTAGCAATGAACTGGACACTGGAGGTGTGATGTTAAACTTAGCATAGCTTATTTCAGCTTCGATATGAAAGTCTGAGGGAAAATGACTGTCAGAGGTTTAATATTGAACTTGGCTGCAACTTAATCACTGTTAGAAGTGTAATGTTAAACTTAACAGTAATTTGTCATAGGTGTGGTACTAACTTGACAGAAATTGGCTCGAGATAGGAGCAATTTGAGGACCTGTCATTCTACTGATGAGAAGTGACAAGTAGAATTTGAAACGTCAGAGGTGTAACTTTAACTTGACAGTGATTGATTTGCGATATAAGCAATTTTGAAGACTTGTCATTCTATTAATGAGAATTGACAAGTGAAGTTTGAAGTGTCAGAGGTGTAGTGTTAACTTGACAAATTTGAAGGCTTGCTACTCCATCTAGAGTTGAGACAAGTAAGGTTTGTACTTGCTAGGGAGTATTGAGATTTTTCATTGCAAGAGGTGTAATGTTAACGTAACAATGACTGTATTTTATAGACCTACCATTCTGTGTATGAGAATTGGTAAGGGATTCTGAAAATTTGCCGTTAGAGGTGTACTATTAACATAGCGGCGAGGATTTTTAAAGAGTTTTATTGTCAGGGGTTTTAATATTACCTTGACAAGGTCCAGTGGGGATTGGAAAAATCTGACTTGTCAGAGGTTTAATGTTAACTTGACAGAATTCAGTCCATTATATTAGGGAGATGAACACCGGTGTTTTTATGGTCTTACCATTCTATGGTGAGAATTGGTAAGTGACTTTGGAGGAGAGAGTGGGACCAAGTCCACTAAGGATTTTTAGCAAACTCTCAGCTATCAACGAATTTGGTGTGCCTTTACCAACTACCGTTTGAGTTGGGCTAGCCATGCTATTCCCCTTAGCATGATGAGTTATCGAAGACTTATGTTGGGCTTAGAAGCCAACATTTTCCTCTGTCCTCAGCCGTCGGGGGCGTCGGATATTAATTAGGAGAGCAATACTAAAACTCAAGTTTCGCCTTTTATTTCTTTCTCAATATTTACATCATATATCATGGTGCAGTCAGTACTTGATTAGCGTGTCACTGATCTATTGTGATGTGATCTAGTAAAGGAAAAAAGCTTTTCTTGGATCTAGAGTTTTGATCAGAGGTATAATATTAACTTGATCAGAGGACAAGTACTATTAAGGATAGTATTTTTTCAGGAATCTGCCGTTGATTGGTATCATGAGTATATCACCATTTGAAGTTATGAGGAGATATGCTCCAATTGAGTAGACTGACTCTACTACAAATGGTCCTTCTCATTTGGGCTGAAATTTTCCTTTTGTCTTATGTGTCATTACCATAGGTCTTCTGACGGCTAAGACAAGGTCACCTTTCTTAAAAGTTCGCTCCTTAACTTTCTTGTTGAAGGCTCTGATAATCCGGGCTTGGTAGAGCTTGATTTGCTGTTGGGCCTGCAAACATTTATCATCTAAGGCCTCCAGTTCTTGGAGTCGCAGTGGATGCTTTTCCTCCTTTGTCATCTCTGCTGTCAAGGCGACTCATAGAGATGGAATTTGGATTTCTAGTGAAAGCACGGCTTCACACCTATATGCCAAAGAAAATGATGTAGCTTTTGTTGGGGTTCGAACGGTTGTGCGATAGGCCCATAAGCATTCACCTAATTTGTCGTCCCAGTCACGCTGACTTTTCGAGACGAGTTGCTTAAGAAGCTTGCCAAAGGTCTTGTTGAAAGCTTCTGCCAGACCATTAGCAGCGGGGTAGTGTGCCGTTGAGGACACACTCTGGATTCTGAACTTAGTGCAGAACCTCTGGAAAGCCTGACTGACGAACTGAGATCCATTGTCATGGACAATTCACCGAGGTACACCAAAACGGTAGATGACGTGATGTTTAACGAATTTGATCACATCAGATGACTTTACCTCCCTCAAAGGAATGGCTTCAGCCCATTTAGAGAAGTAATCGGTTATGGCTAAGATGAACCGATATCCTTTTGATGATGGTGGGCTGATAGGGCCAACTACGTCCATACCCTACATCTCAAATGGCCAAGTAGAAGTTGTAGGGTGGAGGTATCCTGGTGCTGATGGATGAAATCGCCATGAATTTGGCAGGCATGACATCGTTTGGCATAAGTGATGGCGTCAGAGATCATCTTAGGCCAATAATATCCCAATCTTCGGAGTCGATCCCCAAGTTTTGGACCAGGTTAAGGGCTCCAAACATGCCGTCATGCACTTCTTTCAATATCTTCTGTGCCTCTTTTTATGATAGACAGCGAAGCAAGATCCCGTCATGCGACCGACGATACAGTGTTCGTGTGATCGCATTATAGTAGAATTTGGGGGCTTCCTCCTAATGGCAGCCGCTTCTTTGGTATCATCAGGCAGGATGTCGTACAAGGCATAGTCAATGTAAGGGAATCGCCAGTCTCTAGGCTCTGGACCAGTTGACGACTCAAGATCTTCTTCGACTTGATAGTCTCCTGTCAGCTTCTGGTAATCCTCAGAAGCGATTCTTGGGCAATACAAGTCATGGCTGTGGACAAGTATTTTCTCTACTACTCCAGCTGGAAGGGCTAAAGAGGTAGCGAGAGACGCCAGTGCATCCGCATGCGCATTTTGCTAGCGGGGTACATGGTCGATGTAAAAGTTTATGAACCTCTCGGCCATGTGGACAGTTGCATTGTAATAGGGTACTAGATCTTCATGTCTGACTTTGTACTCCCCACGAACTTGGTTGATGATAAGTTTAGAGTCACCATATGCCTCGAGATTTTTAACGCCAATCTCATCGGCGAGTTGCATTCCAATCAAAAGGGCATTGTACTCTGCTACATTGTTGGAGCAGGGCTTGGTTAATGAGAAGGCTCGAGGAATCACATAGTTTTGTGGGAAGACGAGTACTACCCCCACTCCTGCTATGACATGTCCTTCGGGCCTGTTCTTGATGCACCATCAAAGAAAAGTTGCCACACTTGCCTTTCAAAAGAAGTCTGGATTTGACAAACTTCAGCGACCTCGTCTGGGAGATCCTCATAAAGTTCGGTTGTCCTCATGTTTTTCATCATCAGGATATATTTTGATTTGGTTATACCCTGAGAATCCATCCATGAAGGACATTCGCTCAAATCCGCACGTATTGTCAATCATGACATCCGTGATTGGGAGAGGGAATTCGTCTTTGGGACAGGCCTCATTTAGATCGCGAAAATCAATGCAAATTCAGATCTTCCCATTCTTTTTGGCAACATTGGCTACCCAATCAGGATGTTGTTCTTCCCTAATGAAGCCAGAGTCTATAAGTTTTTTGACCTTTGACTGAATTGCCTCCATTATTTCTGGACGAAACCATCGTTGCTGTTGTTTGACTGGCTTTACGTCTGAATTAATGTTGAGGCGATGCATAGCCACCCGGGGATCAAGTATAGGCATGTCCTCGGCCAAGCGAAAACATCTATATACTCTTGCACATGAGATATTAAATCTTCTTTATCGGAGGGTGATAGGCTTTCACTTATAAAGATGAGCTTAGGATTAGCCTCATCTCCCAGATTAATCTAGGCAGCTTTATCCTCCGTGGGCGGCTCGCGCTGTTCAAAGCGAGTATCCCAAAGAGTATTAAGTGCTTGATCCAAGGATTTATATCAAACTGGATCATCTCTTCATCTATGTCTTCCAGATGGCTTGTTGAAATCATATTTACTGAAAGTTCTCTGAAGATATTGCTGATACTAACATCTGACTCCCACGATGACGTACCCGATGAGTAATTATGTCATAATGACTCTTCAGACTTAGAAGCTGATGACATCAGAGTTGACACATAGCCCAATCCCCTGCGAGTTTGATGATAATAATCAGGGGTTTTCCCTTTCGGGACGAAAGATCGGAGTAGTGTTCTCCTTCCTTTGCCGAAGTTCAACCTATGACCGTTTGTCAGATCATGCCCTATGCTTTCTATCATTCTGAGTACATTTGGCTCATAATGAGTGAACTAAAGGGGTTCCTTCTCGCTTTCTAATTCTTCACGAGACATTTGCTCATATTTGATTTGTCCGAAAAATTAGTTTTTGGACTTTCCGTCTTCCTGGAACCATGAATATTGATTCTTGCGCATCACCGACATCTTGGTACGTTTCGAAGGATGACTTCACTGGTACATGCAATGATGTCAAAGCATCCATTGCCGACCAGGGGTCATCATCCACTTCAGTACTGGTGTCTGACGGCACCGAATCAGAAGGGAACACAGAAGAATAAGCCAAATCTAGCTCTTCATTAATATACCATCCTCTTACATTATTGGCGGTGTCATCAACATCGAACTTATTAATGCTCGTTACAAGTGGATCTAGTTCCCACATGCACTCTTCTTTCTCTGACTCGGTGTCAGCTTCATTACCAGAGTCTGGCTCCTCTGGTTGCGGGTTCTCGTTTGTTTCCACAGAGTCCTGGTACAGGAGAGAGTCTGTGAAATAGTTCTCGACTCCCTTGAACGGATGCCTTTCGGCGATCAACGTTCATACCTTTCAACTCCCGTCAATATATATCATAACTTGGTGGAGAGTGGAGGGAACGATGGAATTACGATAAATCCATGGTCGTCCAAGAAGCAAATTGTATGAGGTGTCGGCATCGATCACGTAGCACGTCACTTCTGACGTTAAGTCCCCAATTTGGCATTTGAGCTTGATCTTCCCCATTGGGCGGGTACCATTGGCATTGAACCCATAAATGGTAGTCTAGGTGGCGCTCAATCGGTGGGTAGGAATCCCTAAATGTTGCATGACCCGGTGAGGCATAATACTCAACGTGGACCCTGGATCTACTTGAACGCGGCTTACTTCAGATGATCCAATGTACCCTGTGAAGTATAGGGGTCGATCATTTTTCCCCTTAACCTGCATATCATTTGCTGTGAAGGTCATGCAGGGAGCATTTTGGGAGGCATGGAGGCAATCCTCTACATCTTTCTCCCGTGGTCCAGCCGGTACCTGGGTCAGATAAACCTCAGCATTAGCTAGAGCTTCTCTTAAAGCTTCTCTGGTTGACTTTGATAGGCTCAGGAGCTCGTAAAGAGTGATTCGAGCTGGGATATTGGCCAGTTGAGTCAGGACGTCAAAGCGGTAAGGTATTGTGAATCCTTCCGCGTTGTCTTTTGAGAGAGCTTTAGAAAACCGAAGCTCTTTCTGCCTTTCCATGGGTTGTTTCGTGGAGGGCTTGGCTGACTCTGTAGCGGGTTTGGGGGGCTGCTACCATTTCGTCATACTTTTTCAAATATGACTGGCCTAAACGAGTTTCCGCCACAGTTAATTGGGTTCCGCGGCGAGAACTATCGGTTTCTGCACCCGGGAAGAAACACACACAACATTGCAGGATGAAGCCTTCGCCTTGCCTTTGGACCTTCTGCTGGTAACAGTGGTCCATTGCTGGCCATCCACAAGATCAGGATGAACCCACATAACTTCCCCCTGAGGTGTGGGGACAGGTACAATACCCTTCTCTTACTGATGGTGAGGGTCTATATTGATCATCTTTAGTTCCCCTTTTGGGATGGGGACTACTCCAGAGGGCATTGGAGGTTGTCTTCCAAACTGGAGGAATGACGTCATATTGGCCATCACTTTCTTCTGCTCTGGACGGAGTTTCAATACCTCCGCATCAATTAGAGCCTGAAGGATGTCTTTGAAGACATAACAGCTCTTAGTGGGGTGTCCCAGCATCCTATGATACAAGCAGTAGTTAGGATTATCGGTTTTACCGACTTCTTCAGGACGTCTAGCTTCAAGAAGCTTCAATCTATTGCTCTTGTTAAGTAATTTGAACAGCGAGTCAACATGTTCATCCTTGAAGGAATACTGCTTACTGGCACGCGGCTAGCTTGAAGAGCCACTTCCCTTGATCGGTTGAGGTTTGACAGGAGATTTGGTTTCTGTCGCCAAGTTATCCTTCGTTTTTGTTTGAAGGGATTCGTCTGGCGTATGTCTTGTCGACCTTTCGGGTCAAGGATTGTTTTCTTCTGCCCTAACCCTGACGACAATTTCTTCAGCCTGTTCACCTTGCTAACCAATTATTTCCAGGTGCGGCTTTCAGCAACTCCTATTTGGGCGAGGAGCGAAGTTTGTAGATTGGGGCGGATGTTTCCACTAGGGTGACGTGGGTCATACCGCTAGGACATCAGAGTGCTACATTCTGAAATCTTTCTACAAATGATTTGACGGACTCCCCGTTTCGCTGCTTTGTAGCCAAAAGAGTAGGCATTGTGACCTTTGAGTCGTCTTCAAAGAAGCGTGTCAGGAAGAGCTTCTCCAAATCACCCTAATTTTTAATGGAGCCTTCTGGGAGCTTCATGAATCATTCGAAGGCAAGCCCTTTTAGGGTGCCGATGAACAAACGTGCCAAGATGACATCGTTTTCTACCACGTTCCCCGTCTGAGACATAAAGTAGTAGATATGTTAGTTCGATGACCCTTTGCCGTCGAATGCTTGGAGGATCGGAGCTTTGAACTTAGGAGGTATGGAACAAGGTCCCACTCGGCCGGATATGGCCGGACCACTCATGCTTCTTGGAGTCCTTTCCGATTAGTAAGGGCCTCAAGACGTTATTCTAATTGATTCATTCTTTTAGAATGAACCCCTCCATGGTCTTGGTTGTCTTTCCCCTTATATGAGGATTTAGACGAGCCAGAAATAGATTGCTCTTTCTCCTCGATATGTACAGAAGACGAGCTTTCTTCCTCTTTTCGTTTGCCTTTAGACTTTTTAGAGGAGGCTTTGTCGGTTGACTTTCTCTTGCCTTCAAGCAATTGTGCCAGCATCTGTTTGAGGGTATCGATAGATTCTTGTTGAGCACGAATCATCTCGAATTGTTCCTTCTGAACCTGGGCTTGTTGCTCCAAGTGCCTGGCCGTCTCCTCAGGAGTATTTGTCATGTATATAAAGGCTTCCTTCTCTATGAAAGAGTTCGAAGCTTGTGACTCTACAATAGCCTGTGAGTATGTCGGTACACTCCTTCTAGTTCTGTGTCAGACTCATCAGAGCTGACCACTGGTTGCTTTCCCCTACTCGTGTTTGTCATGTTTGCAGTGATTTCAGGGTACTCAGTGTCAGAGAAAGTCCTCCCTCTGTGGGAGCGATTTCTTTTAGCTGATCGGGGAGCTAGAGTCAATTGTCTAAATCCAGACTGTCAACTTGCTTGTGAACTGCAACGGCACTCAGAGAGCATTGTGATAAGCCGTTCACAACAACACGATGGAGTGATCAGGACAGCACTTCTCTTCCTTATCAAATAATCCTTTAGATCCGTGGAGGGGGATCGAAGAGATTAGCCTCGGATTGTCAAGGGTTTTTCAACTTGCGAGAGTTCTCCCTGCTTTGCAAAGCTGAGACGAAAGGTTCTGAGACGTGGGGCTCATGAACGCAGCTCTTGTGTTGCGGCACTGAAACGCGAGTCTAGCATCTCTGTTGAGAAGAGACGTGGCTCTCGCGTTACCGATTGTCACATCTGGGTAGAGATGCTTGAGAAACGCAGGGCTGCTGGGTCCCGCGTACAGAGGCGCGGGTCTCGTGTCTTTGATAAAGAGCACGGACTTCGCATTGCTACTTGTGGCGTTTGGGAAGCGGTGCTTCAGAAACGCAAGCTTGGTGAATTTCACGTTTAGGTTGCCAAACACGGACTTCATGTGTCTGACATGGTTCAGAAGAGACGCCAGTCTGAACCTCGCGTCCTATCTCTATTGGACAAACAGTTGTTCCAACTTGTAGTTGACGCGCACGACCCCTCTGTCGCCGCTCGGCATTCCGGTTACGTTGTGTGGGTTAAAAGGAACCCCCGGTAACCTGGCACTGAGGAAAGGGATGAATAGGCTGAATATCAGGAATGTTAACCATGCGGGTCTCCTGGGAGACGTTGACGCGGGCGTTACGCATGATGCGATTAGCCACGACATCCTTCTCACCAGTCGCGCCTGAGAGGATCTCAAAGCGGACTTGAGAGCAAATCCTCAAAAAGACTTTGCAGTAGACCCGCGCCTTAGGGTTCTTGGAGCTGAAAGAGAGAAACTCTTCATACTTCGCCTGGTCGAACTCTACGATAAGTCATTCGACCATTTTTCTCATATAGGTGACGTCACCTTGCGCCACAACTTGCTCGTCAGTAGAAAAAGTGGTCCCCAGCGGAGTCGCCATCTCTTGTTTGGTAGGAGAAAGTTCCTTGTAAAATTTCCTTGAATCAATGAAGAATTACAACAGATCAATGCTCCTACTACAAGGGAGGGAAGATATTTAGACTTGAATCTCCCCTTTGTTTAGTGCTGGGTTCTTGACGTGGCGGTGGAAAGTGAATCTTGTTTTCCGTTGACCGGTGGACGTCAGGACCTCTTGGGAATCCTCTCTTTGGATAGCAGACGGAGTAACACAGCTCCTATCCATCAAGAATCTCAAAGAGATTGTAGGCAAAGACAAACTTATACGCAGCGAGTTGTTAGAAGAGTTGAACTCACTTTTTCCTTTCAGTGAAATTCAAGAATTCTCCGATCAACCGACCCCTTCTCCATAGCAAACAGGGCTATTTATAGAGGTTTCAGGGGTGAACGTGCCCCCTAAAAACGCTCCATAGTAGGGGTTAACTTCTTCATTACGTGGGCAGTAATTGACCCAATGACGAGGGCAGTTATAACTGAGACGCGGGTTTTGGGCCTTGCGCCTTGTTGTTGAAGTGATGCTGAGACGCAGGTTTCGACCCTCGCGTCTTGGTTCTGCAGTAATACCGAGACGCGGGTTTTGACCCTCGCGTCTTGGTGCTGCAGTGATGGCTATGATTAGCCCTGCGTCTGGAGTTTGGACTCTATTTTTTGATGACTTATCTTTAGTGATTTTTAGACAGCCTGCACCTGTTACTCCCCGTAAATCAATAATCATAAACTTAAAATCTGTAATAATTAAACAACTTATATTGGGATAGAGAAAACTGATGGATATCAATATGTGTTTATGTTTATAATGGTTTAGAAATGTCGCGCAACTTAAACTTTGGATCTACCTGACGGCCTCAAGGCATTCCGCGGGGTGTGTTGGCACCCTTACTATTATATATTTACTTCCTTCCTGTATGGGCATACGAATAAGACCTTTCCCCTCCATTATGCTTCGCTGCAGGGTCTGGCTTAGCACCGGACACCCTGCGTCGTGGTCCTGAGTATGCACGGAACCCATTGTAAATATAGTTCATTGATACCCCATCAGTTTCTAATACCAACTCTTCCTATTCATAAGTGAATGTATATGTGCTGGGACAGTGGGACACATACCTAAATATATGAATCAGATGAATAATAGTAGTAATATAATAACTAAAAATAATGATATTAGGAACATGTGATATTTGATCTCTCCTTCGTTTGGATATTGGTACCCATATATCATATCTGAATAAGTTCCGCTAGAGTACGAGCTCTAGTGTGAACTATAAGTTGTACGAGTCACTGGCACTGGATGATTGATATATCATATAATACTAATTATTATTATTAAACAACTCATAATACAACACATTATTTTACGCTTGATATAACTTAATTACAAATAATAATAATATCAAGAGCGGGTGTCATTGAGTCATTTTCTCATCCGGATAATTGTATGCGCACATCAAAGTTCAGATTGAGTACTACTGAAATGCGGATTTCGGTATGAAGTACCAGTGGTATGTGATATTGAAAGGAAATGATCAAAATAACAGGCGATACTGATTATCACTGTTATTATATGAATAAGTTATCCTGCTTGCTACTTGTATATTTTTTGTGCTAAGATATTTTTATTACTCTACTGCACTTACCCCACTCCGCATACAATGATAATATCAAGAACGTGAGTTATTTAATCACTCCCTTATTCAGATAATAATCCAGGTATCTTGGTTTGGATGAATCCTGTTGAGGTAAGAACTCCGGTTTGGATAGCTAGTGGGATGGGTCATTGACAGGGAATGACTAAAATAACAAGCAATACTAATTATTATTGATTATATATTATATACACTGTCTGTCTCTTGTAAGATATTATATATAGCATAAAATATCCTGACTTGCTTTCTTCCTAGTTTTATACCATTTCTGTTTAATGTTTATCGAATGCATGCATGACTTTAGTACATGATACACTTCCCGACACACATATGATTGTCTGTATACGTCACTTGGTTTCGTTTTACGTACTCGTTGAGTTACTTTCTGACAACCTCTGGACCTGCATGTCCAGATTCTAAAGCTTGGAGCATTGTGGATCTTCTATGAAGATTCATGGCACAGTAAAAGCATAGTGGATTAGCGGTAGATCGCCTGCAGCTTTTTTCTTCCAGCCCCTCTTGATCGGCTCTCGAGATTCCCCTTTGCTACTTGTGAGCATCTCTCAGCTTTTGTATCTTGTGTATCACTTTATAAATAATACTTTTGCACCTCTTGGTGACGTAATATTCTTCTAATATTGAATCACGTCCTGTGACAACAGTGTACTTGTGCCATATTGTTGGAATGTATAATTTCACTGTGCTTCCGTACTCTGATTCTTAGATGTTGATGCTTAGCGTACGTATGCGAGGGTATTTCCATCATGTATATGTATATCACAGTAACATCTTTATACCTACGAGATCGGAGCATTACAAGATGGTACTAGAGCTTTGGCTCACACATCTTCGGTGCAACCAGTCAGCAGATTAACGTGATATCAATTTGCAACTGGAGCGGATAAATTTTGGCTATACATTCCAACTGTAAGTATAAAGTTATTTATTCCTTCCTGATAATTCCTCCCTTGAATCCTGAAACCTTTCCATCCTTGCACATTCCAGTTTCCTCGAATAGGTTATCTTTTCCTATCACTTCTCCTTTACCATGCTGTTTTTATCTCTCCCGTGTTGTCTTCCTCCTTAACAATATTTTGAGGATGAAATTTTTGTGAGGTGGGTAGACTGCAACACTCCATTCCCGATTTTTTGCTCGTATTTATTCTATTTTTTCATATTATTTTTATTTTTATCTGATATCCAACCTGTGTTCTGTGGGCCCAGCCTGAGCCCAGGGCTTGACCCATTATCTTTACTTCAATTATTATTATTTTTTATTAAATTATATTTTTTATTTTTCTTTTTCTTTCTTTTTTTCCCTTTTCTTTTCCTTTCTTCCTTTTTCCTTTTCTTTTTCTTTTCATTTCTCTCGCCTTCTATACTCTTTTCTTCTTCTTTCTTCTTCTTCTCCCCATTTCTCTTCTCTATCTCTTAGAGGGCCGACCACCACTCACCCCACACCCTCTTTCTAAAACTCATTCTCTCATAATCTTACACTTTCTCTTCTCTCTTTCTTATACAAACCCCCCTCTCTCTTTTTCCTTTCCCCACAATCGACGCCTCCTCTCCTCCATCAATCCTGGTCGGTGACCCCCGACAGCCACCGACCGCAACTCCGGTGACCCTCAGCGCCCTAGATCGGGTCACCTCATCTTCACCTTCTCCATCTTCTTCAAACCATCACCCCCTCTTTTCTCCTCCATCTCCATCGCTCTAAATCACTGCCAACCACCACCGCATCCACCCACAATCACCAACTCCACCCCAACATCTCCACATTTTCACACATGTTTTCATGGACTTTGTGGCTATACAAAGAGGGGTATTGCCCCTATTATTGTATCATGTAATTGATTGTTGAATAAAATCTCTCTCCTCTTCTGCCCCGAGGAGTAGGCAAGTGCCAAACCTTATTAAATCTTTGTGTTCTTGTTTTTTCCCCTTTGTTTGCTCATTGGTGCAATTGATGACTATTCTCTTGTATGTTATTGTTCTCTACTGCTTGAGATTCCAACAAATGATATCAGAGCGTCTGTACCATTGATTCTTCCACACTTCATGTAAACTCCATACTAACACCAAAGAGTTAAAAACTCTACCATTAAGATTTTACACTTTCTCCCCATACTGCGCTTGTTTCATATTGACCAAACAACAACTTGAACACGAATGTCCTAAAGCTTCTTGATGCGCTAGGGATGCAAAAGGATCCGCCATTCCTGCTACATGATCCAAAGAGATGTAGGACAAGATGGAAGGGTTAGATTGGCAATAATAAGGGTCCATCTCTCTTGGAATAATCATAATGGGGGAAGATGTGATTAGAATTCTCAGGGTGAATACCACAAAAATAACAAGGGGACATCGGCCTGATATGGTGTCCGTGCAAAAAGGACCAAGTGGGCATCGTCCCGTGAATTTATAGATACATGGTTATCTTGACCTTAAGAGATGATGCCGCCTTATATATTGATATTGCAGCTATATTCAGTGCTTGTGAGGGTGTCTTTATACTGAGAACGAGCTGTGAAGATTACATACTTCCAGAATAACTAGTCTAGAATGTCTCAGAATGTGTGACTTTGAAGATGCGCATCAGAGCAGCCAACACTTGGAGTCTCATCGAGGAGAGGGGTTGACAGAAGGTAATGGCCCGATTATTGTCCTGAACCTGAGAACTCACCGAAGCATTTTATCAGATGCCATCTCAAAAAGAGTCGGGAATGCATTGGCTAACGGAACCTCACCTAGAGGGAGGGTGAATAGGTGACCAGCTAATCTAATGCAAATATAATGTAGAATTAAAAACTAATTATGCAACCTAAAAACTATTAGGCTAACACACACAACGTACAAACAAAGAGCATAGCCGAATTTCCGGTGAAGAGCTCTGTATTATTTCCTCAAGATTCCTCTAAATTAAGAGTTGAGATGCTAGTATGGCTCTCTTGGTTGAATACAAGTGTGAATAAACAAACCCAAGCATATATTCAAATAAGCACAGATATATCAAGCATATAAAGAGATGAACAATATAAGCACGCAAGATATAACACAAGTGAGAGAGAGATAAGCAATCACAAACACGGGAGAATTGTTTCGAGGTTCGAGCATACTTGCTATACGTCCCTGCTTTCAACACTATAAATGATTTTCATTATAAACGATCTCGGAAGATCACTCGGTGCCGCAACACCTACAACGAGCTCCCTCAAGAACTCTTGGACCCGCAAGCCCCTCACTTATTCCCGCAAGAATAACATATGCGATTCCGCAAGCTCACTGAGGTTGCAACCTCTACAACTCCTCCAAATATAAAGATGGAACACTTGGTGATCACTTTTCTTGATCACCAATAAATACTCTCACAAATAAGGATCCTATAGGATGAATATAACAATGAAAAACTCAAGCTTGTGTGAGAAAAAAGATTGAGTGGTGAAAAAACTCAAGGAAAAAGCTTTTGAAAACTCAAGAGAATCACTCTCGATAAACTTTCTTTTGATATGGCAATGAAGTTCTAAAAACTTGTTGGGAAAATCTATTGAAGATGGGAAATAAGCTCTTGAAAAACTTGTTTGAAACTCACCAAAAAATCCCATTTATAGACCAAGAAAAACTATCTATTATGGCTAAAAAACTGCTAGAAATGGCCTGTCGGTCGACTGCCTGGTCAACCAACCAACGGTCAAATTTCTGACTGTTGGAATCTAGCGGTCGACCGATCACAGACCCAAACTATGCAATAGGTCAACTTTGAGCACAGTTTTGAGGCCTAAAACGTCAGAATTTGGAAAATAAGTATATAGGAAGAATTTGTAGATCTCTAAGTCTTCTCTATAATGCAACTTAAATCAAGTCAGAATATTTTGAAAGGAGAAAGTTATCAATAAAACACTGAAAGATGTCAAACCAAAAAGTGTAAACTGTTTTCAGAACAAGGATAGATTTCAACTCAATATCTGATATCTTTATCATTTGAATAAGAAAATGAATATTGAACAAGAAATATAGTCCTAAAAGTTATCTTTGAAATTCAATTTAAATCATATTGGTTGAAAATAAGAATAAAAAGTTATGGCTAAAAAACTATAAAGGTGTAGAGCAGATCGGCAGAACAGTTGGCCGCCCGGTCCACCGAGAAAACCCGAGAGCTCTGCAAACTCAGTCAGTCGACCGTTCGGTCAGCCGATCTGTACTGTGGTCGATTGAGCTCAAGTCATATGGGCTTGTGCACGTCTTGTGCACGTCGGTCGACCGGTCGGTCGACCGCAAGCAGCCCAAAAACACATTTTCAGGGTTTTTTAAAGATATTTTTAAATTTATTTTAAATATCATAAAATATCCATAAATCCTACAAATATAAGTTCATTGAAATACTATGAAGTACAAATATGTGTGATAAAAAGTCATCGCAATGGCTATAAACAGTTTTTGTTCCCATTAACAAAACATCCCTTTTTCTTTTTCTTCGCTCCTCCGGAGCTGGTACAAAAATTGGTGCCTTTTCTACTTTGTTTACCTTAGTGACTGGGGCGTTTCGGGGAAGGCCTATGTGGTATATCTTTTGGGTCTGGGATGCTCGTTTAACTTTTGTATTCATCTTGTTCTTTATTTACCTGGGTGCACTGCGTTTTCAAAAGCTTCCTATTGAATCGAATTTTATTTCAATATGTGCTGGACCGATCGATACACCAACAATAAAGTCTCCAGTCAACTGGTGGAATACATTGCATCAACCATATTATAAACATGTGAACTAGTTTTTGAGATATAAAAATTTAATCATGAAATCAAAACCGTATTTTTCGAAAATCAAAGTTTTGTGTGTGTGTAAATGACCTTGAGCAACCCACAACTAATATATCCTTTACATTTTATCCTAAAATAAAAAATCTTAGCACTTACAAGCACGATACAAGTCTTGAAAATCTTCTCTTTGAAAATCTTCTTTTTCATCTTGACTTGATCCAAACTCGATCCAAAGAGTTAGACTCCTCTTGAGTACTTGATGCGATCTTGAAGCGCAAACTCTTGAATCAACACGTGCTAGATTAAAAACTTGACTTCGAATCTTTTGTTAAAGTTAAACACCGACTAAGATTTTGACAGAATATTTGAAGCTAAATTAGCAAAAGATCATTAGTACTATAACTACATGAGTTGATCATCACCAAAGCTAGAGTGATGAGCCTTTGAGCCAACAAAAAAGACTCGGAAATGCATTGGCTAAGGGAACCTCACCTATCCAACAATCCTTCCAGAATTTCATCAAAGTTCCTTGCCTACACTTTAACACGAGGCTAAGTTTGAATGCATTAGTTATGCATGGTACCCTTCGCCAAAATAGGGATACTCTGGGAGCTTCTCCAACGAGTCTAGTGGTCTACAACAATGGTAGCAATTATTGTGTACCACTTGAACTCAAGGAGATTGGTGGTTAGTCAGAAGTTTTCACCACCATTTAGACAATAAAGAGATGTTAAAGTCCTGTAAGCGACGAATACCAAGTCCACCCATACTATGCAGAGAACAAAGAGTCCCCAATTGACAAGACATTGTCGCCCCGAAACGTGATTGTTCCCTTTTCAGGAAAAAACACGTCACAAACGGTCTATGCGATCAATCACCCACGGAGGGAGAAAGAAAAAGACACAAAGTAGAGTGGGAGACTTGTAAGTATTGCATTGATAAGAATCAATATGCCTTGCGAGATAGAAAATGACCCTTTCATATAGCTAACCTTTTATCAATTATGTCAATAGGGGGATGCTAGGCAGCTTTGGATAGAGAGTTTGGCTTTACCAGGAGTTCGATGTAGGTAAAGGAGAAACTATCAGTTTTGCAGCGAAGCAAATCAGGAGACTGGGCCAAATCGACAGGAGACTGGGCCAAATCGAGGCTTGGGGCCCAAGTTAGAAAAGGGATAACTTATGGAAGCTGATACAGGGCCCAAGCAGTAGTTAAAAAAACATACATATGTATTTTAACCCTCTTAATAGAGGGAAGATCTGGTGGAAGAAACATAATAGTGTCAATGTACGGAAGAGATGGAATCCTTAGGCTTCAAGGGCCAAATTTATGAACATACCTCCCCTCATAAGCAAGTTTCAGAATTTGCCATAAAACTTATACTCCAAGAATATAAAAATATCAGGGATTAGAGGTCCCCCTGCCTCAGCTCACATTTGCATGAGGGGCCGTTTGTTTCGCGTAAAACTCCGTAATTCGTAAATGACTTACTACTCAGTTACAACTACGGCGTTTGTTTGGACCGTAATTCGTAAAAGACTTACGTAACTCAACTAACACTCACTTGCAACCCAGTTACCACTCACTTACAGCCCAGTTACAGTTAATTTTATGGTCATACAAATTTGTAATATTTTTTTATATTAATATTAAATTTTTTTAATATTTAATTTTTTTAATATTTATTTGCAGTATTAAAACTTTTAAAATCACCAAATAGTTAATTTTGTGGTCAACTTTTTCACTTACGACTTATACATTACGACAACCAAACACCGTAAAGTACAATACACTTTCCCATTTTACAATTTTATATTACCAATCAAACACCATAAAATTTACATACATGTAACTCATTTACAATTGTAAAAGACTTTACCAATTATAACTACGAATAACGGTGAGTTACGATAACCAAACAGAGAACCTAGTTGCCCATTGACAATGACTAAAGAGAAGTTTGAGCTTAGTAGTGATTTAATCCATCCATACCATATTAGTTGCTTTGGTCCAGTGAACTTTTTTTATTTTGAAAATTTATATTCTTAAGCTTTTGTTAAGGTGGAGATGATTGGAGGAGAGGACGAATCATACTTTTCGAGAAAGTGAGTATATAAATAGATTATTAATTGTTGATAATAACACTATTATTATATTTACTCACTACAAAAGTATTTAAAAAGGCAAAGTTGAAATGTAGAAAAATGAAAGTTATGCTGTCTCGAGAATTGAGTGAAAAGTAGCTCAATTAGTACTTTCCAACTAATGCCTTGAGGGGTCTCATTAGCAAGTTTTTTTTTTAAATATTTTTTTTACTTCTTATGACCAAAGTTGGTACTTTTTTAGCAAATTTTGAGCGGCAAATGAATGAGGGTTTTGCTTAATTTTTATTTTTATACCAACATGATATGCAATATTCATAGAAATCTAACACCTAGGAACTTCCTGGAACTCGAGAATGTTACTATTTATGAATTTATGTTCAATACTACAAGAAATTTAAAAAACAATAAAATGTTTTATATAAACACATAAAAGCTAATATCTGCAATAACAAATTTGAAAAATGCAGTTAGCAAATTATAAAGAAGAAACACTTGCTTAATTGTATATCATTCCTGTCACAAATATACAACAATAACAAAAAAAAAACATATATGTAACATAAAAGTTTTAGATCATTGAAGTCTGGGGCAATCCTTGATCATTGATCTCATCTCACATAATAAAAAAGCCATTGATTTGTAGTCTCAAAGCAGCCCTTTCCATTCCCCAAGGGGAACAAAGAGAATCCCCTCATCTTCTCAATAAATGGAAGACTAAAACAAGAGAGGACTGCACGCATATGTGCAGTGGTATTCTCTAGATTCAGTGCTGTATCTCTCTCGTCTTCTAATTAGTTCTCAATGGAGTGCGAAGACCATTCACAAAACTCCGTCAGTTGCCTCAATGGGTACGTCTAATCTTCATCCTTCCTTCAACCTCACCCGCAATCATTTTGAAGGGCTTACTAATTTCTAGTGCATCTTCTTCGCTTTCTTTTGAAGTCAAGTTCGAATTTTACTATAAAAGACTAAATATTTCAGCAAAAAGAAAGAATCTCAACGCGAGGGAAGGAGAAAAACAAAACTAAAAACAATGGGTAAAATAAAGAGAGACAATGAAGCTATACAGAATATTTTCTTTTAGAGTAGAGTTGTTCCCGTTGATATACTTCGGCTGCTGAGATTTGCTTCTGATTGAAGATTTGGCAGACTGAGGTGCGGAGATGAGATATTCGTTTTCAAAATAAAAATTTCGAGGAATTACATTCTAAATTTCTAACTATTCTTTTTTTTTTCCCTCCTTTTTTGGCTAATCTTTCTATTTTTAAACCAAAACAAAACTCTCGAATGATCCGGGTCGGGTTTGTTGTTTACATTTCGGCCCAATAGCCCACTATCGAGGTCCTCAAAGACCAAGGTCGAACAAAAAATAATAAAACAAACAAGTCTTCTTCTTTTAATTTTTTTTCGCCCCTTACTTTTCTCCCGCTTTTTGAAGAATCGAGGGTTTTGTTGGAAAATTTTGCTTGTTTGGGTAGCAGGGTTTCGGATTCGAATGGACGGAGAGGAGCTGAGCGCGCAGGAGACTGCTCTCTACGACCGCCAGATCCGCGTCTGGGGAGTCGATGCGCAGAAGAGGTATTCGATCCATCTCTTTCTCTTAGTAATAATCACTTCAATAATTGATTTCTGTAAGCTTCATTTGTTCCATTTTTTTTTATTTTTTATTTTTTTGATTTTGTGTGTGGTTTCAATAGGTTGAGCAAGGCTCGTATCCTGGTCAGTGGATTGAATGGTACTGCTGCTGAGGTAACTTAGACACGTCAAGCCCTCACAAGTTTGGGATTTATTTTTGATAAGAGTTCAAAATTGGAATTTTTGTGCGGGTCTGAACAGTTGGTCATTGAATCTATTCATTTGGGTGATTTTTGATAACCTGGAGACTGTTATGATTGTGAAATATATAAAAATCATATATTGCTGGGTTTGAGTGCCGGCCTTCTCTTTGTTTGTAACATGATGTGTTTAGAGGTGTAAGTGAGCTTGCAAATTACAATAGGAAGAAAAGAAAAGTGACCAGGGACATGTAGCCTTTTCTAACTCTAACTGCTAGAATTGACTCTCGACCCCTTTCTAGATATTTTCAAGTCTAAGTGCGGCTTAACCCTGTATACACATGAGAAACTCTAACTTCAAGAGTGGTTCTAGTAAATGATTGAGAATGATTATCCATGATCCCGTGATGTGCATGAAAATTTGGTAACTGAAGGATTGAAATTACTACACTTAATTCTCGAGAGAAAAGGTGGAGTGAGAAGAGAAAATGAAGATAAGAATCAGAGTCCAGAAATTTCAATTTGCGCTGTTATTATCCAGACATTTGTTCTCTATTGCTTGTGGGAGTAGATGCGAGTTTAAGGTAGATAACTGAGGTGGTAGAAGGAAGAAAAGTGTAGGTGCTGAGGTAGTCAGATGTTGCACCATCAGAGGGTAACGGTGAAACTATCAGTTGTTACCATGACAAGGGATGAAATAGAGCTGAGGAAGAACAGAAAATGCCTGTTGTTATTGTTGGCTTGATATAGATATTTCTTGTTAAATCAGTGTCAAGCAGAGCTCTGATTGTTGGAACTCTGTCCGCGGACTTTTATAAACCCCATTTGCCCACCCCTGCATTGGACCATTTCACCCTTGCAAATTTATCTTCACTTAATTGTAATTTTTAAGATCCATTGAAGGCTAGAAAGGCTTCCTAGGTGTGTACTTTAATATCTAGCCACTTATACGAGATGTCATCCCTTAATAGAGATATGAGGAGCATTAGTAGACCTGACCCCAGTTTCGGAATCAGCGCCGGTTCCGGAACCGGCGGTTCCCGTTTCGGGATCGGAGGATCCAGAACTAGACTTAGGCCGACCGGTTTCGGTTTCGGTTCGATTTTTTTAACACTAAATACACTAGAGACTATTAATATATATATGTATAACTAAAACCTCTAACAAACTCCCTATTAGCTCAGTTGGGTTGGCCAGAGCATCATGCTACTAACTTGAAGGTCCTGGGTTCGAACTTGGAAGGTCAATTTTTTTTTAATAATTAGGCCAGCCTTAGTGCTTGGCCTGGGTCTGGTTAGGCCTGGCCCATGGCCCATGGCCTGGCTTGCGGCCTGACCAAGCCGAGGCCAGGACCCCAACAAAAAAAAAACCCTAGTTTGCCGGTTCAGAATTGAACTAGCGGTGTTTGGTTCTGAACATCACAAACTGGAATCGGACCGGCCGGGGCTCGGTTCCTGTTCGGTCCGAAACCCGTTCTTGTTTCGATTTTTCTGACCCGGTTCCGGATCGAACCACCGGTTTGAACCGAACCATGGTCGGGTCTAAGCATTAGGCTGTTAGATAAGTGGCCTTTTAAAGAAAAAAAAATATGCCAACAACTTTCATCTGTTTGACTACTATATTAACCATTCCATCAATTTTTTTAATAATATTAAATTGAAATAACATATCTGAAAATCATTAATGTAGTGATCAATTTTGACCCTTGTCAAGATCATGACACGTGTCATATTGCGTCAGAGGAGTCCAGGCGGCCAGCCTCCCTCCTACCAGCGAATCCAACATGCCAGCAATCCCAATATGGGCCCACGAAGAAAGCATCGGGTCCTGCCCCAAGCCCACATTAATCTGGAGTCCCCCATCTGGATCCACAACCCTCCAATCCCTCTTCAAGATCACGTCGATCCAAAACCATGCTCAAACCAGTCGAAGCTACTCAACTATTCAGAGGCCTCAGTCTCTGTGACAAAGGCCCTCTCCGAGGACTTTCACTTCTACTCCAACGACAGATCAATAACGCGATCTCTGTGAATCACGGAATCAGTTGCACACCCTGATCTTTTCCCACGCTCTAGGCGTTGTACAGCTCAAGCAGTTGTAACAACCTTACAACTAAGCGGGCGGCTATGAATAAGGATGGATTCCTTGACATATTCATCCAAATAATCTCGGCGCGATCAAAACGGTTGTAAGATCTGCAGATACACAATTCAAACGGTGACAGATAGCGATGAATCTCTCTGCGCGTCAATCTCAACGACCCAGGCTAGCAGTTGTAGATGAAATCGAGATCCCTTGCGTGTCTGTCTCAACTGCCCAAGCGGTTATGATTCAGAGATCATGCAATTTCATAAATTTTCGTTATCTTCTTTCTCACCAACAACCTAGACAGGTATTTATGCATTTTTTTTCCGTTGAGAAGGGGATTGCTTCTGATTACCACCAAGAACGCCACACAAGCACTCTTCACTATTTCAATGAGGTTTCTCATTCTCACGTCCGAGGGTTTTTGGTAGGCACCATACCGGTGCTCCTGTCCTGAAAAGTATTCTCTTTTTTTGTGTCTTTGGTAGAGTCGATCGGGAGCATCCAATCAGCCGTGGCGGAAAATCCCCACCACAATTAGATTTCCTATTGGCATCTTTGCTATGATATTTACAAGTTCATCTTCCATTGTGTACTGTACTTGATTTTTGGAGCTGATACTACTGAATATTTTAGGTAATAACTCAGTTATAGTCTGTCAGAGTTCCTCACTAATAATTGGCATACTTCATTTCTATTATAATTTCATGTGACCATTGTCCCAGATTGTGGTTCATTTCCTGCTTACGCCCCCAAGTACTCACTGAGCATGCAAGACACCAAATACATTTCCTTATTCCTACAAATTTCAAGAAAATATTTGGGGTTAAATTTTGGTGTAAGCCTATATCTGTTGTCACATGCCCATACATCTTTGTTCCTTTTGCTGTCAGTCCTTTTTGCAATTAAAAGCTATGAAGGAATGTAGGCCTCTCTCTTAAACCATATTTGATTGAGGCGAATTTTGATAAATGTTAATTGCCACTATTTCTTCTATATTGTCTCTATGTTAGTGGCTTATAATCTTGCCGTTTCACCTCTATCAGGCAAGAAGCCTTTAACTGATTGGAAATCCTCTGTGGGCCTTGTATTGCCAATGATGGCCTCTGTTTAAACTCACCCATATTATGTCTGCACCGCCTTTTCTTATCTCCTTTCATCTAGAGATGCTATCGTATTGTGGT
This sequence comes from Agave tequilana, assembly GCA_038442645.1. NCBI lineage: Eukaryota > Viridiplantae > Streptophyta > Magnoliopsida > Asparagales > Asparagaceae > Agave > Agave tequilana. The sequence goes on from JAVJIF010006752.1 coordinate 69,359, forward strand.
CATCTTTGTATTGGTTCCCATATTTATGCTAGCTTAACAACCCAACTTTTGGAATGGTCCCACCTTTCTTTGCTCGTCATCTTAGTGTAGGCAACTCATAGAATGATTGAAATAATCAATTTCTTATCACTGAAAGATTAATGTTTTTGCTATTCACTACACATTATAAATTGACAAATTGTTCACTGCCTATCCCAAGTTAGGATAAAGGAGGAGAGTTGTGGTAGACCTGTGATAATCAACGTAAAACATTGTCATATACTATGAACATGAATCAAGAATTAAATTTCGTTTGGGCATTCCCTACTGAGCGACGCGTTACATCGGAGCCCGGGTGTAGTGAAAAGTGAGCAAGGGTTGCTAGGTCATCGTCCAGAAATGACGCGCCACATCGGCGCCCGGATGTGGTATTAAATGAGTAAGGGTTCCCACACTTTTATAAGCGGGTGAGGGTAAAGAAGTTAGCTCATGAATATTGGATTAGGTTAGCATCATGAAACATAGATTCTCTTACAGGTAGATTAGCAGAGTTAGTTGATGATATGGTTAGAAAGAATGTTAGTATTTTGTGTGTGCAGGAAACTAAGTGAGTAGGTAAAAAAACTAGAATTATCGAGCTTTGGGGTTATAAACTTTGGTATACTGGTAGAGATAGAAATCATAATAGGGTGAGTGTGATCATAGATAAACAATTTCATGAGGATGTAGTGGAGGTTAGGAGAAAGGGTGATAGGATTTTACTAGTTAAACTTATTTTAGGTAGGGAGATTTTTAATATTATTAGTGTCTATGCACCACAAGTAGGACTTGATGAGTCTAGTAAGCGTCAAATTTGGAGGATTTAGATGAGATTGTGCAAGGCATACCCATTAGAGAAAAGCTTTTCATAGGCAGTGATCTCAATACACAGTTCAAAGACTCGGCCGAGTCGGAGACGAGTCGGCCGAGTCGTATCCGTCTCAGCCCGCTCCGAGACGAGTCCGAGTCACGAGTCGGTCGACAACTCAGAGGAGACCGACTCTGTCGAGAATCCGAGTTGACTCGGTCGACTCGGCATTATGATGATGATTTTATGCCTCATTGTAATTCAATGTGGAAATAATTACATTAGCATGTATTTATGAATGTAGTTTGTGCAATTTAATATATTGTGCATGTATTTTGATATGCTTGTACTGACGACGCGTGTATTTATGCTTTCGCTTTATGTTTAGTATGCTAGGTGATATATTTTGGATATGTGATACATGAATGTGGATGTTTACATTTTTTTAAGATTTGTCACGATTCTTTCAAAATTTTTTGAGTTTTCTATGTAGCTTTTTGCACGTATCACCCGATACCGATCCGAGTCGTCGAGACGGATCCGTCTCAGTGTCCGCCGAGTCGGCTGCCGAGACCGCGACTGGGAATCATGCCTCAATAGGCATGTAGAAACTGGTCGTTATGGGTTTGATAGTGTACATGGAGGATTTAGTTTTGGGGAAAGAATTGAATCAGGTAAGTCGATTCTAGATTTTGCTTTGTCCTATGATTTAATCTTAGCAAATACTTGGTTTAGGAAGAGAGTCTCACTTGATCACTTTTAAAAGTGAATCAAGTGTGAGTCAAATAGATTTCTTTTTAACTTGAAAAGTAGATAGAGGTGTTATATGGATTGTAAGGTAGTACCGGTTGAGAGTGTCGTGACCCAATATAGACTCTTAATTTTAGATGTTCGGATTAGAAGATAAAGATTAAACGTAATTTAGATCCTAAGATTAAGTGGTGGCGGCTAAAAGAAGGTAACTAAGGAGTTTTTGTAGATCGAGTAGTACATGAAACAGATTGGAAAGCCTAAGATGATCCCACTACAACATGAAACAAAATTACTAACTGTATTAAAAGAGTAGCTAAAGTGTACTTGGTGAGTTAAAGGGTGGCGCTCCACCATGTAAAGACACATCATGGTGGAATGAAGAGGTAAAAGCTGCCATTAAGATCAAAGAAGAAAAATTGTGATGGAGTGAGTTTTGAGAGGTATAAGCTAGCCTAGGAGGCTAAGAAAGCTGTTCAAAATGCAAGAAATAAAGTGTACAAAGAAGTGTATGAGAAGTTAGACACCAAAGAAGTTGAAAAGGATATATATATATAGAATTTCTCGAATAAGGGAGAGAAAGACAAGAGACTTATGTACTGTGAGGTGTGTCAAAGATGAGGATCAGAAGGTTTTAGTTCGAGATGAAAAAATAAAATAAAGATGGAGTATTTTGACAAATTATTCAATGGTAGTTCTACTCAAGATTTGGATGAACTTACAATCTAGTGTTAGGATATGAACCGTAATTATATGCCCAGAATTAACGAATTTGAAGTTAAAGAGGCATTGAAGAGGATGAAGTCAAGAAAAGCTGTTGGCCCGGATGGAATTCCTATTGAAGTATGGAGATGCTTAGGAGAGGTGAGCGTGAGATGACTGACAAACCTCTTTAATAAGATCTGACTAACTAAAAATATGCCAAATGAGTGGAAGAAGAGTACCTTGGTACCTCTACATAAGAATAAGGGTGATATTCAGAGTTGTTCAAGCTATCGTGGAATAACACTCATGTGTCACACCATGAAGCTTTGGAAAAGGGTAATTGAACACATGTTAAGGCAGAATGTTAAAATATCAGAGAACCAGTTTGGGTTCATACCGGGGTGATCGATGACAGAGGCTATTCATTTGCTTCGTCAACTTATAGAGCGATTTCGAGAGAGGAAGAGAAATTTGCATGCGGTCTTTATTGATTTAGAAAAAACTTATAATAAGGTGTCAAGAGAGGTATTATGGTGGACATTGATGAGAAAAGGAGTCCCTATCAAATATATTGACATAATCAAGGACATGTACGATGGAGTAGTGACAAATGTTAGAACTTATGGAGGCATAACAAGTGATTTTTTCTATATCAATTGGATTGCATCAAGGATCTGCATTGAGTCCATTCTTTTTTGTTATAGTGATGAATGAGCCGCTTACTAGAGCTATTCAGAATGAGATACTGTGATGTATGCTATTTGCTGATTATATTGTCCTAATAGATGAGACGAGAGCTGAGGTAAATGTCAAATTGGAGCTATGGAGGCAAACTCTAGAATCTCGAGGTTTTAGATTATGTAGGGCCAAAACAGAGTATATTGAGTGTAAATTCAGTAAACAGGGAATTCGAGATTATAGTATTGTGAGACTAGATGGACAAAAAATACCGATGAGCAGTCATTTTAAGTACTTGGGTTCTATTATCTAAAAGGATGGAGAGATCAATAGTGAGGTCAACCATACGATCCAAGCCGGCTGGTTGAAATGGAGGAGCACAATAGGAGTTTTATGTGATCGTAACATTCCGTTATGGCTGAAGGGAAAGTTTTATCGGACTGCTATTAGGCCAGCTTTGTTATATGACACAGAATGTTTAGCTCTAAAGATTATCATGCCCAGAAGATGAGTGTAACAGAGATGCGTCTGCTTCGTTGGATGTGTGGTAACACGAGGAGAGATAAGGTGAAAAATGAGGATATTCGTACTAAGATAGGTGTAGCCTCTATAGAAGAGAAGATGAGAGAAAACGCCTACGATAGTTTTGGTCATGTGCGTCGTAGACCTACAGATGCGCCAGTCCGGCGAGTAGAGCGTATCAAATTAAGGCAAGTTAAAAGAGCGCAGGGGAGACTGATGAAAACATGGATGGAGGTAATACGACAATATATAAAGGCTAAAGGTCTTAGTGAAGGCATATTGCTCAATAGGAATGAGTGGAGAAAGCTGATCCATGTGCTCGATCCGGAGTAATTCTATTTTGGTTCATGTAGCCTACCCCAAATACTTGGGACAAATGGCTTAGTTGTTGTTGTACTACACATCATAAATTGGCGGCTTAAACACTAAAATGATCCTCACAACCCCTGGTTTCTTTTGTTGCGGTTCTTGTTGACTAGATAATAGAGATTGCAAATTCCATCGGTTTCCTCAGGCTTACTCAAGGATTTGTCATCGACATATTTGATCCATTTGGTTTGGTTTAGGTTCAAATTTATCCTTATTTTAAGATATGATTTGATCCATTTGGTTTGGTCAGGGATAGACTTTGCTTTGTTTTTCCTATCTTTTAGATAAGAGTTACGTTTGTTGGGATTTATGTTTAGAAAGTTTTTATCTTTAGTCAAGAGTCGCTAATAAAAGGAGAGGATATAATCTCAAATTAGTTCAGTATTGTTTTTGATGACTATTGAATCCATTGAGTTTGCTTGAGATAAAATTATGATTGTTTTTGTTCACTTGAAATTCCTGATTGTTCTCTGGAACTATGCTCTACATAGAGAGATGAGGACCTTTTGCTTTTGTCAAGATTATAACCTTGCTGCTTATGCATACATGTTTGCCTCAAACCCCAAACAGTCATCATGTAGATTGAACTAATTGTACTTTTGGGATAGTGAACTCGAAAACGGTAAGATGCATTTGGCATACCTATGTGACACTGCTGCTTTTCTCAAAGCCCTGTGGCATTTGTGGCATGGCTGATAACTGAAGTAGTTCATCAAGACTCAAGAGTAATCAAAATAAAGTATGCACAGGCTTGTCTGCCTTTCAAACCGTTGGTGGAGTTAAACCTTAGTTTGTTTTTGATAGTTATGTGACTGATTTGTTATTTTTGTTGCACAGTCCTTTTGCTTCTGAAGTTAGATTTTAGGAGGATACTGTTATTGATACAAAATTTAGGTTCCTGCATCTATATTTCTAAACTTACAGGTTATTCACAACCGCTCGAATATTCAATTGATATCCCCAAACATTATTTTTAATTTATGGAGTTCTAGCAGGAAGCAATTAAAACAACACTGCAGCTGATTTTTTTTTTTTTTTTTTTTGGTTAGTTCTGTAAGAATATTGTTCTAGCAGGAGTTGGAAGTTTGACCCTTATGGATGATCGTATAGTTACAGAAGATGCTCTTAGTGCAAACTTCCTGATCCCTCCTGACGAGGTTAAACACAGCGGAAATTCCCTTGCTGAACTTTGTTGTGATTCTTTGAGAGAATTCAACCCGATGGTTCATGTTTCAGTTGAAAAAGGTTCAATGTCTATATATTTTAACATTTGATTATCTTTATGCAACTTTATGATTGAAAACAAAAATAATATTCTAATGAAACCTTTGTCTTTTTGCAGGTTACTTGACGCAGTTTGATGGTGAATTCTTTGACAAGTTCGATGTTGTAGTTGTTAGCTGTTGCTCTTTTAATGATAAAGTATGGAACCTTTCTTATTTATGGAATTTTGTTGAGAAATCTGTTTGTTATTTTAAATAAATTCAGATATTTATAAACTTGTTAAGAACAGCGGTCACATTTTCTTTATATGACTTGTGTTTGTAATCTGTTATTTTGTCTTTTAGCTTCTCTACTTGTTTGCTTTCTTGCAGAAAACAATCAATGAGAAATGCCGGAAGAGACAAAAACGAGTTGCATTTTATTCAGTCGATTGTAGGGGCTCCTTTGGTGAAATCTTTGTCGATTTGCAGGAATACACCTATGAACAGGTGATTTTTTAATCTATTCATTGTTTTTACTTTCTGGGCATCATCCTGTTAGAGTTTAATCCTAAGTTAAGGATCACTGTTTTGCCAATGCCATCTTAAACAAAATTCCATCACTTGAGACCTTATTTCCTGAAGTCAATCACCTTCTAGATGATTAGTTATAAAATTTCACGCTGGAAAGAGATGTCTAACATTCCAAGACATCGTCATCTTTATTTAAGACACAGTATATATACCTTAAACTGACACTTTGTGCAATCATTGATACTTAAATGACACATTTGGAACTTGAATGGTCTTAGTAGGAACTAGGAAGTATTAATTGGTTGAGGTATATACACTCTTATTAACTCTATACAAATAGGACTTTTGCAAAGTTCGAGGTTTGATGCAACTAATTGCTTCTTGAAGGTATCTGTTACTTTTCCCTGAGAAATAAACATGAACTGCATACACTTGAATTAACTCAGCCCTCTTAATTTTTTTGAGAAAAACTCAGCCCTCTTAATTGTTAAGCATACTAGCATGCTATTCATAGTTAATATTAGCATGGTTCTCTGGTTGTGGGGATCTGGGAGCCAATCAGCAGACACCATTTGATCTCCTTATCTTTTTAGCAGTGAACTGGAAGGACTAACTATGGTCTCCGGTCACTTTATCTTTATATCAATCGTGACAATCTAATATGACTTTCTTATAACAACATATCTTGTTTTCCCTTAAAATGCTCTGTTATTAATCAATGTGCTTTATTTGATTGGCTATGTTCCTTCTTGTAGAGACCTCATGCCAACAGATATATCAATAGTGACAATACTTTTAATATTTTGCAGAAGAAGTCTGATATCAAATCTGAATGCCGTTTGCAGTATCCAAGTTTTGAGGTATATTCCTTGCCTTTTGATTATTAAGATGCATTAGCCAACGGAACACCAGATGGTTTATACTTTATTTTTTTTATCTTTGTTTTCTTTTGCCAATTGTTGGGTGAGCAATATGATTGCACGTGTCCTCGGTTTTGCTACCCTAGCATCTGGTTTACTAGCCAGCATGGTGGACTGTGGAGACATGACCACATACAAACGGAAAAAAAATTTAAAAGAGAAAGATGCAGAAAAGCTAGATAACTGTTGTTAAATTAAGAGAATGATGAATTACGTATAGAGTGTACCTTTTTTTCGCTGCAAATTGGCACCTTGAGATCAGGGAAGAGCCCTTTTAAGTTTATACAAAATGACCACTAAACTTGCACTATACTAAAAAGTTTTTCAAAATTACCCAACTACTATACTCTTCTAAACTTAACATATAACTAGAAATGAAATGTTGTAACACTTTTCCTAGTCAATATTGGACTTTCAAAGTTCAAACCTCGTCAAACTTACACCTATTATACATTCTGTAATAGCTTGCCCCATCCTTTTCTTCCTTTTCTTGTAAGGATCTCAGTCCCTGTAGGAAGATCATCAAGGACTTGAGGCAGTCAGGCAGTATTTTGATGTCAGGAACCACCAAGTGTTTGGGAAGAACTACCAGGTGATAGAATCTGTTACCTTAAATAACAAACATTCTAATATCTTGACCTAAAAAGGACCCAAAGCCAATGCTCTCAACCTATGGACTTTCTTAGGCTAAAACTTAAAAATTTGGGTTACAGTTTCCTTTCATAGAGAAAATTATATCAAATGCCCTGGTAAAGTAGAAAGGATTGTTAAGATTTTCTTTTTAATCTAATGGTAGATCGTAGAATTGTCTAGGGGGCTTTTCTTAGACTGTAATGAGTTGATTATAATACAACTCTGCAGTCTGCACCCACCAAGCCTCTCTCTCTCCAAATCTTATCTTGTTGTGGCTAATTGTTCTGTTGTGCTTGATGATACATTTAGCTACTGCTTCATCTTTGGGCTTTAGGTTATTGTTCTTTCTTGATATAGTTAATATGTGTCTGCTTTCCATGGCAGGCATCACTATCGGTACCTTGGAGGGATCTCCCTAGGAAAGTCACCAAATCATTCTTCGCTATGAGAGGTTTGTGATGGTTGTGGTTTCTATTTTATTATGAATTTGTAGATTTTGACAGCTTTAATATTTTGTCATAGTTACACTTAAAAATGAGTACAAATGAGCACTTTTCCTTTTTTGATGTAATTTTCTTATTTTCTTTATCCAGTCTCTTCTGTAAATAATAGCTGGTAGTGATAATCCATTAGATTGTGGACATAAATCATTAAACCTCATCTTCATCATATGATGTTACTTGAATTAGTCAACTAAAGAAGATGTGTATTGTGCATATAAATCGACAAATCATTGAACATTGTGATTGTTTCTGCTTCTGTAACTGTTGTTGCAAATGACACAAACACATTGAAGTACACTGCAATGCTCAATTCAGCAACTGTGGCCAGAAAATTTTCATAAATATGCTTGCTCCTGGTATGTCGGTTCACTTGTTTAGTTAATACTTTTGACTAGTTGCATTTCTTTCCTCATTTTAAAACTATTTTGTGTGTTTTTGTTCATTTATTTTGCAATGTTGCACACCATAGACAATTATTTTCTCATTGAACTATAAGAGCGAGTAGAGAATGGTATGATTAGTATCTCATTATATTTTTGAGTTCAAACTAGATTTTTTGTGGCCATTGATGTATTTGTTGCATTGAGAATTGTAGATGTCATTGACAATATCGACAATATCATCTGATACTATATAGGGTTAGTATTATATCGGGTATCTCAGAACCCAACATGATATTACCGATATATTATCATAATTTGTCGATATTTGAAACTATGATCTATCCATTGAGCAGGGTCACCACAGTAGAGGTAGGTCGGGCTAGTCTTTACTCAATAGGGCAAATATTCTATATCTCAAGTGAGCAAGGAAATAACCGATTTCAAGTGGAGAGAGAAAATACCTATAGTCCCAGCCAGTCTCCTCCCTTCAAGATAGAAAAGCACTCTCTGAGTTCTGTTGTAAGTGTTCAAAAGTGGAAGGCTGCACACTTGCAGGAATAATGGATATACATTAAGCCCTTTTAATTACTCCTATTAAAGAGAAACAACTGTTTAAGAGAAAATAAGAGTGAAGGCATTAACCTTAACCAAAAAAAACATGCTTTGTAGGGAGTAGCCTCCTTTCATTAACTAGGAACGAACTTGAACTTAGTCATAAATCATAATGTTATAGAAATCGATTGAAACCCAGATTCCATGTTATAGAAAGGTAACTCATCTTGGTAAAGGATTGCATTATCGTCCTTCATTTTACTTGGATATTGTGACATATTCTAATGCTGATTGAGCTAGTGATATTATTTATCGTAGTAGACTGGTTATTGCACTTTTCTTAGAGGTTATTTGGTGACATGATGGTGTAAAAAAACAAAATATTGCTTGATCCAGTGTTGAGGATGAGTATAGAGGCATAACTCATATAGCTTGTGAGTTGATGTGAATTCAATCTCATCTTTGAAAAATTGCAAGTTTTTTTTTTTATATGTTATATTAGAGGTGGAAGGCTTTGATTAGCGTACGAGCCTAGATAAGCTCCATTGTGAAATGGGTGTCATTTACAATAAGCTGGCAGTGATGTATTGCGACAATCAAGATGTCATGTACATTGCTTTATCTTGTTTTTCATGAGCGAATGAAGCATATTGAAGTCAATTGTCACTTTATCAGAGACATGATGATGGAACATTAGATAACACTTCATTTTTTTTAATCAGTTGTCACTTTGGTGATATTTTCGCTAAAGCTTTATCTAGAAAGTTTTGTGTTCTTTGTGGCAGGTTGGGTATCATTGACATTATACTCCTGCTTGAGGGGGAGTATTAGAGTAGAAAACATATATTTGTAAAAGTTTTTCTTTTATATTGTATTCTCCTTGTCCAATTAGGATATTTTGTATTCATCTAGTCCTGCTAGGACCTGTACTCTTTTTGCTCTATGGAAAATGACCACACCCTAATTGAGGGTGGACCGTCTTCTTTTCTATCCTAACAAAGAGATAAAGAGAGTTTAATTGGAAGGTCTCGTGTCTCTAAATCATGAGTCCAGAGCCCTAACCGTGTTGGATTACAGGAGTTACAGCACCTGAAAACTTGTCCATCTTGTGATTGTTGCGTGCTAATTACTTATCTCCTTAATTGGTCTAATCTCTATGATCTTTGATCTTGTGGTTCCCCTTCCCCTCCTTGCCAAATTGACTGACAGATGCAAATTTGAAGGCATGGCTAAAGAACTTAGGAGTTGTTATAGGTGGTTATGCGCTGAGCACCATAATATTATTGGTTGCTTGGTTTCATGTAATTCCCCTATCATAACTCCCATATAACACATTTCTTTCACACGTACGTATCACATTTACTTCTCTATGACCACTTTATAACAGGTTGTCTATCAAAACTGCTATCATTGTTATAATGAATATGCTCTCTGTTCACGAGTTGAGATATACAAATACAACTCAGAGCATGAGAGCCTAGGCATCAATTAGTTTAAGAAGGTTGGTCATGTTGGTACAATACTAAAGGTGTCAAGGGGCTAACATTTTATACTTCTAGACTGAGATATGTGTGTACCATGAGTATCAATAAAACTTCAAAAGGCGTAGTGCCCTTGAGTTGAGTTATAGGTGTGAAGCAAAAAAAAAAAAAAACAGTCCCAAAAATTTGAAATTTCCAAGATTTGACTGAAAATTTGGCCAAAAACAGACCCGATCACGATTTCATCTTGATATCAAGCCCATCACGATCTGTAAAGCCAACAAATTCTATTTTTGCTTGTCCCAAGCCATGAGCACCCAACGATCGTTGCAGCGGTGCTGACACCAAGCGCTTATGATCTTTTGAAAGATTAGCGTTTATAACATTTAGATTATTGATTAATAACCTGCAATGATATTAGTATTGATATGCGTACATGAATAAACCATGTAGATACAATAGCGAAAGCGTACCTCTCAGTCCGAAGGGTTTCTCCACGAGAGAAGAATCTTCTTCTTGATGGTGGGGGGAATAGTCGGCGCGAGAACCCTCGTTGTTGTTTACGATCCAATCTAGGAAGTGTAGGAAACTGTTGTTGGAGGCTAGAGAAGAGAATTTGTTGTAAGTCTCTTATTGCGTGAAGGAAACGATGAAGAGTTTGGTCTCTTTATATAGGGGAGGTCAACCTTAATCCTAGATGTTCTCCTAAACCCTCAACAGATCTCATCCATTGAGGAGATCCGATGGCCCATATTAGACACTTCTCTAATCCAATCTAAAATCATGAATTTGCAAAAGAAAATATTCAAGTAAATATTCATTAACTCATTAATCATATAACATGCTTATTGCGTACTTGGAATTAGATGAACGAGAGAAACATCCAAAGATTAATTGCACATTCGACGACTTTACCTTCTCTCCATTTCTCTCTAGCGCTTCAATCGTCCTAGCAATAGTCGAAAACTAGGACACTGACGACGCTCGCGGCATCAATTTCTCATACATATTCCTTCATTTTAATGACATTTCTCTCTTTGTTGTAGCTGGATTAGAGCGAAGAGATTTGGTGATGAAAGAGAAGGGATTGAGGGAATTTGGGCTCTTAAATGACAAAATTTGGATATTGAAATTGAACCCAAAACTTTTTTTTGTAAGTTTAAACCCCAATAAAACTAAATTTTGAACTATATCAGCTCATATACTAGTGATATATTCCAGACTGGTATATCAGCCAATATATCGAATATCGGTTTATATTGGTTTTAGAAGAATTTTTCACCATATCGTATCAGAAAAACCTAAAAACTAACATATCGATCATCTCAGCTGATATTTAGAACACTGGGTTTATGTGCTCTCAAGCTACATTGTGGTGTCATGGACAACAAGTAGAGTGGGGGGGGGGGGTATGTCCATCAGATTTGAGATGTAGTTAGGGTATATGGGCCCTTACTTTGGAGCTGTGTCATGGGCACCTAATAGAATGGGAAGGTGTGTGCTTTTTTAACATTTGAGTTGTCGCGTCATAGAGACCAAATAGGGTGAGATTGCGGATGCTCTCACATTGATGGTATGGGACTGAGTTGGTAAACTGAAGGTCTCGCTACCTGTTGGAAGTGCCTAGAGACCCCAAGGGTCTTGGAGATTGTCACCCTTTGGTTGATTTGAATTTGATAAGCGCCAAAGAGTCGTGACTACTTTCATAATCGCGTTAATGCAAATGCAGTGGGGCAGCCATTTTTGTGTCCACAACAAGTCATCATCAAAGTCACTTTAAATACCTTTTGCTGTCATTTGGACCTGGCTATTGAGAACAACATGAAGTAGACAAGATGCATAAAAGAATCGACCAAACGTTAACAACCGATTGTCGACCTGATTTCAAAAGATGTGTTTCAGATGCCTTTTTTCAATTAAGATTGAGTCAGATCATTAGATCTGTCGGTTCACGTTTTGTTGGGTCCAATCCAAACTACAATAGTGAAGAGTAACAATCTTATACCTGTCAGGCCATTGGCTATTAGATGTCATAGCTTGACCAAAAAGAATTACAGAACCCAACACTAAGCCATTTGCCAGCTGCCGCCACCACCATGCACAAAAAAGAAGCGAAAGAGCAACAAAGACATGAAATAAATGAATGTTCTCTGTTTGTAACAGTAAGATGAGGCTAATTTTCATAATACCCCCTTAAACTTTATGGTTTTCCCGATAACCCCCCTTAAATATAGAAAATCTCAAATAATTATCTTGAATTATCTCAAAATTCCCTAAAAATTACCTTTCTTTTTACAACCATCTGGTGAGTACTCACGTAGGTTGCACCTAATTTATGATCAAATACCCTTAATTTATGACCCGAGAAAAAGAAAATGTGTTATACACATGGTTAGTTGACCGTATCTTGGTCATAAATTAGGCACATACAACCTATGTGACTACTTCTCAGATGTCCATCGCAGAAGGTGGTTTTTGAGAAGTTTTAAGATATTTCAAGGTAGTTATGTAGGATTTTCTAAAATGAGGGTTTTTTTGGGGGTATTAAGAAAATTAGTCATAAGATAATCATACTCTTTTACAACTTTTGCTAATGGAACTGGACGCACGAGGATTTAATTATTTTTTAATCAGGAAGACTATATGTAGCTGATAATGCCTGAAAGTTTAACCTAACCAGGCAAGGTGAACAAAGCCATTGTTGACTTAATGTCACTGAATGATTATCGTCATCCCTATGTTTTCACAATAACCTAGCTCTAGTTGTGGAGCATAACTCTAAAAGAAGGCTTTAGGAGAGAACTGACAGAACTTTAAGGTCTTCAGTGAATTTAATGTCAAACTGCTAATGGTAGGTCCGACTTTCAATCTGAGGTGATTGTTAAGTAGGAGAGCCTTTGACCAACAATGAATTTGAAAAAAAAAATCGGAAATGGGAAGGTGTGCTATTGGAAACTGTATTTTGTCTGTAAGGTGCAATATAAGCCAAATATGCTGATTCAAGTATGTCCCGTAGAATTCCTTGTGATATGCTTACCATTGCCTTCAAAATTATTTTTTTTGTCTATTTTTTCTTTAGATATGACAAGCATTGTGGCTATGGAGTATTCTCCACCCTACTTCTCTGTGTTTAATGGACTAACAGTTGAATGGCTTGCAACATTACATGGCTTGACCCAAATAATCCTAGTATAAGAAAAGTTAAAGGAATCTAACTTTCGAGGCACAAATTCTCAAGGCATTTCAATATAAGAGGAAACAAAGGCTGAATTCTCGAGGCAGATTTGTCAAGGTCTCACATTGTAGTATGTTTCTGGATTAACTGAGATATCCTGTTAATACAGCATATACGCAACCTTTCTGTCTAGGTCAACGATTCTATCAAATACACAGGGGATGGCTTGATTCTCTATATTGGTACACGATAGATTTTGCATATTGGCAACCAAACCAACACTCAGCCCTCTTGTTGGAAGCACCATCTCGAGAATTTGGAGCCACCTTAATTCAACTATTTCGACACAATTAACCCTTAAATTTCCATTTGCTCAGCATCATACACAAACTAAGAGTGCATTATTGACTGCTTTGCAACTTGAGGACCACTTCTAATACCTAGGTAGCACATGCACACGGCATACCAAATGACCTTGTCCTACTCACATACCACACTTCAGTTTCAGACTTTCAGTTATATGTTTTCCTTTCTTGGACTAAATAAAAAATGGTTTCATATTTATTTTGGTGCATTCCTGCTAAACTGAAGGCAACACTTATTTTCTTTTTCTTACACAGTGATTGAAAAGTTTGAATTGTCCGAAGGTCGTAGTCCTGGTGATACTTCCACTTCTGATCTTCCAGTTGTTTTAAAGCTGCGGAAAGAATCCTGTGATGCACAGGTAACTTAATTCATTTTGTTTTCCTTTGGGGTTATGTGCTTGAATTTTACTTGATTTTGACATCAATCTGGTAATTTGACAGTCTCTGAATGAGACACATATCCCTACCAGCCTCTTGGAGCGCTTGCTCGCAGCTGGTAGGAAGGAACATCCACCTGTTTGTGCAATCCTGGGGGGAATCCTTGGTCAGGTGCGTATATTCTGTTGCTCTTGTACAGTATTAACTTTGCAGTTTGTCGCGCATTATGTTTGTATCAGTAACATTCATGCACATTTTTGTTCTTGAATGACGTGTACTTTGTTGTAGAGTTTTTTTTTATATTTTATGTGTACTTGGCCTGGTATGCTAGATATATTGTCTCATAAATAGTGTCTGTTTATTCGCAGATATTGTCTCATAAAATTTAAATATACCACTGACCTTCTTTCTGGAATGACTATGTACTTCAATTCTGTTGCCCTTCTATGAATATGATCAAGATGCGGGAAAAAATCTCACAAATGGGGAAAGCTTGAAAAGGGTGTCCCCAAGCTTTTCCAGCTTATACTGTCTTTGAAGAGTTTGCAATCCCAAAGACAGCAATAAAGGTTCCACAATCAGATTTCTGCTGTGGAAGATTTTTGACTTGATCAGCGTCATGTGGATATGATGATAGCAAATAAGTTGCTTCATGAGAAAGGCTGATTTGTTGTGAAAGGGATACCAAAATGCGATGTGATTCTGAAGTTGACGAGGGACAGGAGGTGCAACCAGAAGTTGGTGAATCTCTGGACTTCTCGTCAATCCCTAGGAAAGCCAATTGGAGAAGTATCAGACGACGTCCTTCTCTTCCTTCTCACTTCTTCCTCTTCTTTTACCTTTTTCTCCAAAAGGACGCCTTATTTTCCTCCCTCAGAAGTACACAATTTTCTTTTTCTTGTCAAAATGTCAGGTCTTGACTTGGAGAGGCTTGGTCAAACCTGAGAATATGGATCTGAGGATATTCGTGCACCTGATACGCAATTGAAGAGTGATTGGAATTTGATTGGGTTTTGGTATTTGGTTCACAATCTGCTTTCCGGTACCAAAATAGTAGTAGACTGATTTTGGAAAAAAGAGGAAACAAACTCGGAAAATTTTAAAGAAGGAAGACATGAAATCGTACACTCTCAATTTAGTAATCAGTTGCTCAAACTCAATTAGTTCAATAATCACTCCCAATTCAGTATCAGTTACTCAAACTCAATTAGTTCAATATTGTACGAAAATAGTCGAGGATGGATTTGGGGTAAAGAGGGAATTAGCGAAAAAAGTTTAGGAGAAAAGAGAGGAAATCACTCTCAATTCAGTATCAGTTACTCAAACTCAATTAATTCAGTTCATTCATAAATAAGGCTTTTGGTTCCATATCCAGTTTGAACACATGCACCCGTGTTTCATCTTTTGGCAAAGAATCGTAAAAGTGGTATAGTTACAGTGGACCTGCAAGCAAGAAGCTCTGGATATCAAGTGCTGGGTACCCTCATGCTCTAGTGCTATAGCTAAAACTAAGATGGACTTTGTTGAATTGTGCATGATATTTGTCTTTTCACTAGATATTTCTCACTGATTCTCTTGATGGTGCATGTCATGTTTAACAAATAATTTCATCAGTGGTTGTTTGTGGTGGGCTATATACCAAAGTGAGTCAAGGGTAATTTTGGATTGAAAAAGAGTACAAAAGTAAGTCTAAGCTCGCGGGTTGAATGTTGATTGTCACTGATGATCCTGAGAAGATTAATTTAGGTGATGATTATCAAGTATCTGCCAGGAATGCTGACAGGAATGCAGACATTCACTTCATGTCTAGCACGGTACTCAGTAAATTGGACCAACTGCATTTTGCTATCAGGTTCAGCCTAAAACAGTTATTACTTTTGCATGTTAGATGTCTTGAACATTTCGCTATGGGATACACGTCAATTTCAGTCTACAGTAAGGTATAAAATAACTGATCGCCGAAAACCAATGTTTTATGGTTTTTTCTGGTTATGCATCTTAGGTTGGCAATATATAAGAAAATCAGACATTAATTTGGTACTGAAACTTAAATCCACATATTGTATGTGTTATTAGTGGATAAATATATTGATCAGGTCAGGTACTGGTAAACTTCATATTTATCGGCTGCATCTCTATTCCTCCATCACAGGATGCATATATTATGATTGCCATCATATACATAATACTAATTGCAAAAATAGTGCACCTAATAGAGTAGGATCATTGAAGAGAAAAAAGAAGGAACATCTTTATAATAATATATTAACATACATATTGCTAGTTGTTATATGTGTTTATGGAAGGCTTATCCTGATGTCATGATGCATTCTGCATTTTAGAATGCGTTCCAATATGTTCTAGAAGGATATTCTTGTACATGTCCATCTCCAACCTTTTGGATGCAAGAACACATATTTTTTCCTACTATTTTCAGCCATACATGCATTCACTGCTGACAAAATGAAAAATTGTCGGTCAAAGTTTTTCATTTTTGAATTATGCTCAGCAAGCAACAAAACGCACTGTATTTAGATTTATGTGCTTGGGTTTATATGGTGATGATCAACATGTTGACGGACAACTTACATGCCCCATTATCTTTAGGCACAGTTGTCATAAGCAGATGGATAGTACTGTTACACAAGCACAAATCTTATCTGTGCAACAGACATTTCAATGAGCAGTACTACAACTATTTATTTATGTATATGGATACGCTCAATTTCATCACATATTTATTTCACATTATATTCAATTCAGAATACCTCAATCTCTCTAAAGTTGGTTCCTATAGATGTTAAAAGGTAAAAACTGTAAGATTTATTGAATCACGAGATATCATCGTTTCCTTAAACTTTCCATTAGTTTTCTTGTGAGCTGACATTGTTTTTTGCTGAATCCATCAGGAAGTCATCAAAGCAGTGTCTGGCAAGGGTGATCCTCTAAAGAACTTCTTTTACTTTGATGTCGCCGATGGGAAAGGTGTGATAGAGGACATATCTCTGCCTTTTGCTGATATCAAGAATACTAATGGGCAGCATTGAACCTTCTCCAAAAGGTTATCAAATCTAGTGAGTGGACACTAACTCCAAAGAGATGCATTTAGCACCCTTGACTTTCATGAATCACTTGTTTTATCTAATTAATTGGGGAGTGTATCTTATTTCATTGATCTTTAGGGAAAATTCAGTCTAATTCCTGTATGTAACATTTTATGCCCCAGTTCAGACTTCTGATAGTATGTTGGCTTTCCAAGCTGAAAATTTATTTGCAAACTGTGCAAGCAATTTCAGTGAACTTTCTGAAGCTTTGCCTGAGCTTGGACCTGTATATTGATGAATCACACCCTGGATGCTGAATTTGTGATTGTGTCGGTCTGGTAGGATCTCAAGCTAGTCTCAGGGAGGTGAACTTGATTTTTAGTCGGTCCCCGTTCACGAATGAATGCAGGCAAGTAAATTTGGGAGTCCAGAACTTGGGGAAACCTTGGTTGAGCTTGAACACCTGATCTTTTCTGTATCTTGACGAAGCAAATAAATGTGAGATGACGCTGATGGATATCAGAGCTGCGACTTTGTTGTCAATGTTTCTTTATCACAACCTGGCAAGGCAAAAGAAGGCTGCAGGCTAATACATCATTAGATCGGGCCAGTGTTTGTTTTTATTGTGTATATTTTGCTCTCTTAGTGATGAAGCTCTGACCTCGACGATCGCCGGATTGTGCCGATGCCAGTTGTGTGGTGCCATCTCGACCTGCAATTGACAGGCAATAGGGAGAACTTGCAGAGGATTATGAGAGATTGGGTATGAACTTGCTGGGTTTGTTTCTATTTCGGGCCTATTTCGGGCCTGTTTGGTTAAGGGTGGAAGTGAGGAAGTAAGGAAGTGGAAATAGTTCCCTCTGGAACTTGGGAATTGGTTAGTAAGTTTCCGGTGTTTGGATGTTGTTGGGAAGTGATTTGAAAAATGTTATGTCTTTTCCGGTGTTTGGATGGTAATGTGGAAGTGAAAGTAGAAAAGTTGACCACAAAATTGACTGCAAAATAATATTAAAATAAAAATCAATTAAAAAAATAAAAACTAGACTGTAATTAGAATGCAATTGAGATTTACATGATCAAAAAGTTAACTGTTTTGTGTTATAACTTATTACAATTGAGATTTACATGACCACAAAATTAACTGTAACACTCTGGAAGTGAGGAAATGGTTGTGTAAAAGAGAAAAGAGAAAAGAAAAAGAGGTTTTCTTATTTTTCTTTTCCGGTGTTTGGATAGATATGAAAGTGAGCAATTATATTTTCTCATTTTCTTACTTCCGCCCACTTCCTTGCAACCAAACACGCCTGACATGAATGAAGGAGGTGGGAAATTCTCCCTGTGGCAGCTGCGGAATCGAGCTCGCGTCACTTAGAGACATCCTCATCCAGTATGAACTGCAATCAGATCCTCTCAATTGCAGTGGTTACGAGTGTTTTACACAGAGCTACAGTGTTAGTGTTAGTTACAGCAAAGACTGAATCACAATCTCACAATCGTCTAGAAAACATAGGGTGGCTAAGATTATTGGTTTCGACCGCAATGAAATCCCAATTCCAACAAAATTAGTTGCCAAATGTCTCCACAATCCCACAGGATCCGGCTCTTTTAACCAAAAAGCTCAAATCCCATCCCAAACAGTTCGTTCCAATTCACACGCACCTTCACATCGTGGCCAGTCCAGTTAGTTCCAATTCAAAGTTCCAAAACTTTTCTTCAAAAATTTTCAGGAAACCATAACACCATGTCAAGGACTCAAAGAGAAGGACAAGAACAATATCCCTTGAAAAAGCGGCTCCAACTCCTCGAGCAAGACTGGCATTCCTACAAGGAGTCCATCCCTCGCCATCGTCGACGACCTCGCTCTCTCTCCCCGTCAGCAACGGCGACGACGACGGATTCCTCGGCCTCAGACTCCCTGACGATTCTCCCAAGAAGCTGCTCTCCTCACTCCAGCAGCGCCACTCCCTCCACCACAGCGGCGTTCCAAGATCTTCGAAGCCAGGAGGAGCCTGCTGGAGGCACTGGAGAGCGCGAAGGATGCCGATGCTAGCCCTGCACGCAGCAGTGCTTGCTCTTCGCTCTTGATTCAAGAAGAGGGTTCTTCGTGTTCGTGTCTGAGTTTAGATGCTGCCTCTGGTTCTTCTTCTTCTTCTTCTTCTTCTTCGGCTTCGTTGTGTCGAGAGGGGGAGGCCGAGGGGAAGGAGAGGAGAATTAGCGGGGAGGAGAGATGGGTGGTGAGGGTGATCTTGCTCGGCATCGTGGTTTGGACGGTGGCTCTGGTATTCATCTTGGCAATGGCGGGGTTTGGGGCAGAAGGGGGGCATGGGGAGTACGTAACTCCTACGTGATTGGACTACATGTCCGTAGTTCTCATGCGAGTTGCATTGTCTTAATGTTTACAAGAATTTGAAATCAAAGACCAAAAGCCTTGCATGTTTATGGTAGTCTGTGATCATGTATAGTTTGTCCCTAATGGCCGGGCCGTGCCGCGCCTAGTCAAGCCCAGACCCGGTCCATGTAAAAACACCTAGGTCCGGCACAACCAAGAGTACTGTATGGGCCTTAGTTATAAGCCTGTGTACCGACCCACATGTTTTACCGGGCTGACCCATTCATGCCTCCCATTCGTGCTTGCATTGTGCCGACCCATTCCTTCTGGAATTTAGTGTTTTTTATTTTAAGTCTATTTTGTATCTATTTTGGTCTCAGGAGCAACAAGTTCAAAAGTCAGTTGTTTTATTTTCTGAGAAATCAGTTGAGAAGAGAACAATGACATTTGTGACAATTGTTTTAAAGAAAGCTTCAATCTTATTTTGAGTGCTGAGAGCTTACTGCTGAGACTCTTGGATTTTTCAATTTTGGATTTTGACACTTAAATTAGCTACAGATCAATGACTTAATGGAGATCAATGATTCAATGGCTGAGGTTGAATTACATATAAACTTATACTAAGTTGTCAAGATTGGCTATATTCAGTGTTGATTGGGCCGCCCATCATGCCGATCCTGTAATGTCTAATGCATGGCCTGAAAGTGAATTGGGCCGTAAAAGTATGGCCGGCACGGTTGAGCCGGCCCATTTAGCGAGATTTTCGAGCCGGCTCTTTGTGCCTTGGGCCGGGCTGGGCTTGATTTGAATGCAAATCTTATTGGAGTTTTATAGAATGCAGTAGTGTTTGTGCAAATTGCCAGTTGGATTAGAAATGGGCCTGGACCTTGTCAGCATGTTATTTGGGCTGACAAGTGATTCCCGGTCCAAGCCTGCAATCATAACAAGTATGTCAAGAAAAGATCGGGATGGCTCCTGACAAAACCCTGTGTGAAGCTTAAATCAACGCCATCCAAGATCCTAGTTGGGAATCAAGGAAACGGTTCAATTTGTTTGCTTGGATACATACATGCATAATAAAGTTATTTAAAACTGTCATTTATTTTTTTTCTTTCTTTCAAGTTTAGGGGTTAAAAAATTTCACGCCCAAAGCTCCATCGGTCCTCATTGGAGACATGAAATTTTTTGAGAAAAAGTCTCAGCAGAATTTAAAAAAAAAAATTTCTGCTACCACGAAAAAGGAAACTGTAATAGGTTTTCTAACTGTTCATTTGAAAGTTGCTGGTTGAGATTGGCAAGCAAATTTGGCAAAGATTCTGTAGGTCGTACATTGCTTGGATTGATGGCGAGGGGTGTTGATTGAAGACTTTGACACTTCTGTTTTCTTACCATCCCTGAGCTTTCTCTTCTCTGTACTGTGATTGTCACCTTTTCTTGCTAGGTATCCGATCTTTTTCTCTGTGTGGGCCTGACACAAGTCCAGTACAAAACTTTCGGTCCCAACATCTGAGCAGAAAGCACAAGCGACTAGTACGTCCACAGTTTCAGAATTTTCAAGGTATATTCATACATTCAATTTTCCGTGAAAATGAAAGGGAAAAAAAAATAATACAAATATCTCTTGAAAAAACACCAACCCTAAACAGTTCTTTCATTTGTGTGAATATTGATAGCTGAGGGAGGAGTCAGGTCGGCTGGCCTCTTCTCGACACAGCTTTTTTCCTCGGCCGAGCAGTGGTTGCAGCGTCGAATCCAACCTCGGATCCGCATCCCCATCAGTCATTCTTCTTGCTCGCACTCGTACCTTCTCGCAATCATGACGGATTGTACCTCGGCGATCTCTACGTTCGTGCACTTGAACTTCATGGCCACCTGCTGCAAGCAACACGACAGATTACAGCCCTGTGTCGTTCATTGAGACACAGGAAACTGCTAGCGCTGGGTGTTGAGCCCCACAGAGAGAGAGAGAGAGAGAGAGAGAGAGAGAGAGAGAGAGAGAGAGAGACTTTCGTGTTGAATGGCATTGACAAGCAACTTATGCCCTTAACGTGACTCAAGGTGTGGATGTTGGTGGGCTCTTGATGAAGATTTCCTTGTTCTCGTTGTTCACCAAGTTTTTAGCATCCAAAACCAGTGGTCCTAGTTTGAAGATGATTATTGTGTGCCAATGAGGTGATGGGTAAAATTTAAGGGACGTCCATTTCAAAACTTATGATGTACTCGATTCAATGTATGCTTCACTGAGCGCAAGTGATGCTAATTCGATAAGTGGTTCATATGGAAAGAGAGAGAGATCAGATAACGGGGCAATACTGTGATATCTGCATTGCTCACTGGCGGTGGTGGGATGATGACGGGAGCGGATAATTTCATCTTAAGAAAATTATAGAAGCACCCTAGTGATTAAGGCACCCATAAACGTGATAAAGACTCAAAAGAAAAAAAGCTAAATTATCTCTTCTTCTTCTCCTTCCCCCTCTGCCTTCCCTTCCTCCGGCGAACCCCCTCTCCCCGGCTGCCTCCCTCCTCGACGACCCCCCCTTCCTCTCCGGCCTCTTCACCCCCCCCCCCCCCCCCCCCCCCCCCCCCCCCCCCCCCCCAACCGAAAATCTGACATGTTCAGACAGATCTGACCGAACAGAGAACGGGGGGGGGGGGGGGGGGGGGGGGGGGGAGGGGGGTGGGGGAAGAGGGGGAGAGGAGGGGAGGAAGGAGGAAGAAGAGAGGAGTATTTTAAAATTTTCACTAAGAGTGAAAATATCAAAAAAAAAAAAAAAAACTATGGCACACTTGTAATAATTGTAATAATTTGTGGAGTGTCTTTCTCATTTTTTTTTTTTTCCGGGGTTCCGACGATGATGACTGGTTTTTATATCACTATTTCAGAACATGAGTCACACAAGTAATGCTTGATTTAGGAAGTCATTGCAATTAAATTTAATGGCCGAAGAAGATAGTAAAGTTAAGAGTTGCTAAAACCATATGTGAAGTCAGAAAGGTCTTAGACTTTGAAGGGCTCTATTATCAATTTTAGATTTGCAAAAGAAAACTCTATTTAGTTTTATGAGTGGAGTTTTTTGTTTTCTTCAGTTTCACTATATAGAGAAATCTTCATGATAATTTTGCCCTTCACATCCAGTCTCCTGAACCTCTAAAATTGTTGGAAGTTTCATGTTAGTGGAGTAAATACCATCAATGAGTGAAAAAAAAAACAGAATAAGAGAAAAGGAAGTTATCAAGTATTGTTATGTTGAGATAATGTGTAAGATTACAAGCGTAAGGATCTCTTCATTCACGTAAGTAAGATACACCTCTTGTCAAACTGGTTTGCTGACTGGATAACTGTAAATTGTGTGGTACGTGCAAGATCTGTTGAATTCATTAATCAGCAAAACCTAACTTCTATAAGAGTTTTTGGAGGAAATCATATTGAACAATTAAACTCATGTCCACTTTATCTTTTCTAAGAATAAAAAAGAAAAATATTTTAGATTGTATCTTATTATTTTTCTTTTTTTTCTTACAAATAAATCACTTTATTGTTAATCTCATATGAAGGTGGCCCACTTAACCTTGATTATTTGCATTGGATTCCTATTAAAGTTAACTGATATTAAGGATGCCCATATTATAGTCACATTTATATAGTTATATAGTCTCTTGAAATATAAAGGGTACCATGATGGAAAGGTTTATTTCAAGGGGACTTATTTGCAAATGTGCGACCCATTTTTCTCCTCCTGCAAAGAAAGACAAAACATACGCTCAATTTTTAGTGTATTTTCCATCAGAAAAGAAAAGTAAGGGTTTTGTGAAAGGACAAGGGGACAGAGAAAAGCGGTCTATTTGCATTAGGGTTTGCTGGATCAAATCAAGGTCTTCTTCTTCCATTCATCACAAGGATCTTCAACCTTCATCTCAATCAATGGCTTCAGGTATGTATCATGTATTAAGTTATTTACATGAATTTAATTCCCTTGAGATGTATATTACTTGATCCATGGCTATTATTCTGCATTAAATATCTTTTATTTCCTACATTTGGTATCAGAGCCGTGTTTTAAAGAATCAATACATCTTGGATTTAGGAATTATGGAAAGTTAGGGTTTTTGATTAACAATTCATAAAATTGAATTTTTGATCTTTTAATTGTAGAATTTGTAGAGGATTTAATAGCCATAATATCATGTTCATATTCCTCTAATTATGCAATTAAATTGGGATCAAAATCAAAGGAATTGAAAACCTTAATTTTTGATATTTTGGGATTAAAATCGACTAAGCAGAAACTGCCTTTGATACTGCTTCGTCGACTATTAGTCGACTAATCCCATCGTATAGTCGACTAATTCCTTTTCCAGAAAGTTTTAAAGTCTCTGTTTGCCGCAGGAGTCGACTTGATTTTTAGTTGATTTTATGACTAGTCGACTAATTAGGGTATAGTCGACTAATCATATTTCCAAGTCGACTATTCGGTGACCCGAAAGTTGAGAACTTTCTGTTGGATTCAGGAGTCGACTAATTAAATGTGAAGTCGACTAATAAAGTTTGTAGTCGACTAATAATATGGGTATAGTCGACTAATTTTCTTTGCACTAATCGACTAGACCTAATGTGTAGTCGACTTGACTTGACCCAAGTCGACTAATCTTTCTTGTAGTCGACTAATACTTGTTAATATTCAATCATTAATGTATATTACACATTTAAGTTATTGTGTTAGTATTGATTGATACTTGGTCAAGTAATGTATTGAGATATTATGGCTTTACTCAAATAAAAGGATTAGAGAATATTATTAGTTAGTTTTGTATTCATAAGGCTTATTGATTTAGTAGTTGCCAAAGTGACCTAGGTTAGTAAATCTTATGAATATACAACTACATAAAAGACTTGTCAATGCAAGTGACATTAAAGACAGTAATATTCTCGATGGCGGTTCTGGTTAGGAGATTGGACTGGCCCAAAGGAAAGTCTCTTTCAAATAATTATGAACCGGATAGGGTAGTACAATTTATGTAACTTAGTGGTGTGGAATTGGATACCCAAAGGTAACATGACTTACTAACTAAGTGACATAAATTATATTAGACCTACATAGGTGATAAAAGTTCTCACCTAAAGAGTGAACACTAGATATGCTTAGGTTTCGCCCAAAGGAGAAATCAAAGTGATATCAATAGTTCATCTTAATTAAATTTAAAACTTGTATTGATTCGAGGCATTAATGTGAGCTTGTCCTATTATGTTTCAGTGAACGTCCCTACTTCCCTTCACACTCATGCCACTAGCATTCCAGCCTTGGATGGTACCAACTTTTCAGAGTGGTTTGAACATGTACAGTTTACACTGGGTGTTTTGGACCTAGACATGGCCTTAATAGTTGACAAACCTGATGAAGTAACTGCTGAGAGTACAGCAGAACAGGTCAGCCATGCCAAAGCTTGGAAAGGTCTAATAGGCTCAGTCTTATGTTCATAAAGATGACCATAGCTAATAACATCAAGACTTCACTCCCTCTACAACTATTGCATCTGAACTATTAAGTGCGGTTAAAGACCGTTTTTAAGTCTGCAGATAAGTCATTAGCTGGCACCCTCATGGCTGAACTTACCACCATGAAATATGATGGTAATAGAGGAGTTCAGCAACACATTCTAAATATGTCTGATAAGGCTGCTAAGCTAGGATCACTGGAATGAAAGTGGATGAGTCGTTCTTGGTACAGTTCATCCTCAACTCACTTCCTTCACAGTTTGGGCCATTCAAAATCCACTACAATACTCATAAAGATAAGTGGAATCTGAATGAGCTAACTGGTATGTGTGTTCAAGAGGAGTGAGACTGAGGCAAGAAGGACAGCACTCAGTGTTGGCAGTAACTTCAGGAGGTATCCATAAGAAAGGTAAATATGAAAGAGGTAAGAGATTTCCATCAAAGAAAGGAAATGACCATGGGGAAAAGTAGCCAAGGTCATAGAAAATCTTTCACTGTCAAATGCTACTTCTGTGGCAGAAAGGGACATGTGAAGAAGGACTGCAACAAGAGGAAAGCTTGGTTCGAAAAGAAATGTACAAATCTTTCTTTTGTATGTTATGAATCAAATCTTGCTGAAGTTCCTTCTAATACTTGGTGGATAGACTCTGGAGCCACAACTCATATAACTAATTCAATGCAGGGATTCCTTACAACCAGGAAACCGAAGGAAGGAGTGAGAGATTCGTCTTTATGGGGAACCGTCTCAAAGTGGAGGTCGAATATGTTGGCATTTATCGACTAATCTTAGAGACGGGACATCAGATGGATCTTGAGGATACTTTTTATGTACCTTCGATTTCAAGAAACTTAATGTCATTATCCAAATTAGATGTTTTTGGATATTCTGTTTTGTTAGTTGTGGAAAACTCTCTTTAATGTATAATTCAATTCCGGTTGGACATGGAATTTTATGTGATGGTTTATATAAAATTTCATTGAATGATGAGTTGCACAATCTTTATTATCTCTGCATTCAAATGTTGGTATAAAACGTGGCTTAATAAATGAAAAATCCTCAATCTGTGGCATAGGCGACTGGGGCATATCTCCAGGGATAGAATTATAAGATTAGTGAAGACTGGGTTTTGGATAACCTAGACTTCACTGATTTTGATGTGTGTGTGGATTGCATAAAAGGAAAGCAAACCAAACACACTAAGAAAGGTGCCACAAGAAGTAAGAACTCCTGGAAATAATTCATACAGATATTTGCGGACCACTCTCCATTCCATGTTTTACTGGAGAGAGAATATTTCATTACCTTTATAGATGATCTGTCACGTTATGGTTATGTGTATCTAATTAATGAAAAGTCTCAGGCTATTGACATTCTAGAGGTGTTCATTACAGAAGTCGAGAGACAATTAGATAGAAAGGTTAAAATCATAAGATCAGATCGAGGTGGTGAATTTTATGGTAGATATGATGAGTCAGGACAACATCCTGGTCCATTTGCCAAATTTCTAGAAAAGCATGGTATTTGTGCTCAATACACAATGCCAGGTACGCCTCAGCAGAACGGTGTTGCTGAAAGGCGGAACCGAACACTTATGGATATGGTTAGGAGCATGATGAGCTTCTCAAATGTACCCAATTCATTGTGGAATGAAGCCTTAAAGACTGCTATGTATATCTTGAACAGGGTTCCTAGTAAGGCTGTCCCACAACTCCTTTCGAGTTGTGGACTGGTAGGAAACCCAGTTTAAGACATTTACATGTTTGGGTTGTCCAGCAGAGGCTAGAATATATAATCCACAAGAAAAAGAAATTAGACTTAAAAATAATATCTAGGTATTTCATTGGTTTATCCAGATAAGTCTAAGGGATACAATTTTTATTGTCCTAACCATAGTACAAGAATAGTTGAAACTGGTAATGCAGATTCCTAGAAAATGGTGAAATTAGTGGGAGTGCTGAACCAAGAAAGGTAGATCTTGAAGTGGTAAGGGTAAATATCCCCAATACACTTTCCTTCAGAGAGATTGTTGTCCCTCAGCTTGATCATCAAGTTGAGATTCCAGAACAACAGTTAATGTTGGTTCACCACTCCATGAAGATTTCCCATTGAAAATATTGTAGAACCACCACAACCGGCAGCTTGGAGAAGATCTCAAGGGAGAAGAATCTGCCATTTCAGATGATTATGTGTGGTATCTCTACAGGAATCTGACTATGATATTGGGATAATAAAGATCCAGTTTCATTTTCACAAGCCATAGAATGCAATGATTCTAGTAAATGGGTTGATGCTATGAAAGATGAGTTAAATCTATGGACCAAAATCAAGTCTGGGATCTTGTTGAATTGCCTTATAACTGTAAGAAAGTCGGGTGTAAATGGGTCTTTAAGACCAAGCGCGACTCTAAAGGCAATATCGAACGATATAAGGTTAGACTTTGGGCCAAAGGTTTCACTCAGAAAGAAGGCATTGACTATACAGAGACCTTCTCTCCAGTATCAATAAGGATTCTCTTCTCTTAGAATCATTATGGCACTTGTAGCTCATTATGATTGGAGTTACATCAAATGGATGTGAAAACTCTGCTTTCTAAATGGAGATTTGGATGAGGATATCTACATGGAGCAACTTGAAGGGTTCGCAATTAAAGAACAAGAACACTTGGCTTGCAAATTAAAGAAATCTATATATGACTTAAACAAGCTTCCAGGCAATGATATATAAAGTTTAATGATACCATTACTTCT
>JAVJIF010006753.1:0-83109 GCA_038442645.1 Agave tequilana
TACAAATTTTTGATCCGACCATCTCATCATGATCTAAACACCTAAAAACCCTCACATACCATTTTTGTTAGATTTCAAATAGATTTCAAATATTCTACACCGTTAAACTAACCAACTCACTATTTCAATCGTCCGTTTTTTCCCCTACATGATGCATGGGCAAAAAGTATTTAAAATACTTGATTTTTGGTTTATAGATACTTGAAATAATATAGATCAACTTCAACGGTGTGATCTTGTATTTGGATGATGTGGGGTTGCATTTGAGTGGGAAGCATTCGGGCCCGAATCCTTCCCGAAGGATCCTAATCTATCTCCAAAGAAATTTGACTTCTGAACCTTTATGATTCTCATTAACATCCATGCTCTCTCTCTCTTTCAGTAACGAGTAATGCGCCCCCCCCCCCCCCCCCCCACCCCAAATCAAGATCCAATCATGTCCTTGAATATTAACTTTTATGGATTTCTTTGTCTCTTGAAAGCATTGCTGTTTTTCCTTTAATCAAGATCTGAATCATGTCCTTGAATTTTAACTTTTATGGATTTCTTTGTCTCTTGAAATCATTGTTCCTAAACTAGTCAAATATTTTAATTCATATTTGAATAGAATGCCAGCCTTGTTAAAAAAAGCTTCATTATAATGTGGATGATTATATGGGCATCTCACTTATTATGGATCTAAAATTGTGGAAGCAGATTGTGAATCACCTTTCTCTTAATTCAACAGTTCAAAAGTATAATTAATTAGCATTTTTAAAAGCAGTGCAAGTGTCATGAAATCTCCTGTTTGATCATGTATACGGTTACTTATAGTTAAAAAGTTCATGCATATAATACATTCTAAATTTGTAGATTGGGAGTAACACATCTCTTTTGAATTTGATGGAAACCCATTAGTTTGACTCTAATACTTAAGTCTATGATTATTGTTGCTGAAATTTCTGGCTTGACATCAAGTTTCCAAAAGCCTTTCAAGGATACAATTATGCAGATGTGGAAGTTGGAAGCTTGCTCAGTTCTAGTTAACTAACCCCTTATTATCAATACTGGTTTCGGTCCCTGTTCTAATGTGAAGATGGAGTGAGGACTTGAGTTCTGTTTCCTCTGAGTTGGTAGATTTCAGGGAACTGATTGATGAGGACATCATGCCACCGCCCAGGAGCAGGTTCGATCGAGTATACTTCAGGAGGCGACGCGTTGGTCTTCTATGGCTTTAGATGGGACTTGTTTTAGGCTTTATTGATAGCAGATGTTTTAGCTTTATTTGTGTTCCTTTTATTTTTATTCTTTTGTGGACGTTTAGTACCACATCGGTTATTTCCCAGTATTTCTCTTTTTTTAAAGCCTATATAAGGCCCCCTAGACTGTCTTGTTGGAATTAATGAATGAATGAATGATTAAAACTTTTCCTCAAATTATTTGTTAAATTCTTGAGTTCTGCTGCTCTCGAGTTTAGGGTGAGAAGCTCGTGCAAGGGGTGGAAACCCAAATCTTATCTTGTTCGCAATTTAAATATTGGTTGTGATTTGAAGGTGATTGCGATCCAGGTGGTTTTACATCATTTTGGTATCAGAGCACCGGTTTTCAATCCCCTTTAAAATTTTTCTTTTCCAAATTTTTCCCAATCTCCAAACCTAGATCTACATCAGCTCCTAGATTTAGATCCATACAATAAAAAAAAAAGATTACACTGTTTCAAAAAAAAAAATCCCAGCAAATTCCCAAACCGCACTGTTCATTTCCTCATCGTCAACAGCCTTCCGCCGCCATCATCGCCCGGACACCGCCGCCGTTGCGCCGCGCCCTTCTTCTCCCCAGCACGTCGTAGAGACCTCACCGGAGTCCCTGCACCTCCACCTTCAATCGATCGTCATCGCCTCTGATCTACAACCACAGCCACGCCACCATCGTCAGAGATCATCGTCTTCCACCAGATCCGACGAAGCAGCCACCGTAAGCGTCGCCGTCCCCTTCCACAAAATCATCATCTTCGGCCAGATCTCCATCCACCGACAACATCTCCAAGCCCGTGCTCCCTCGCCGCCCAGACCCATCGATTTCAGATCGAGAACTGATTTGGTCTCGAGTCGTCGGAATCTAGTTCGCTGCCGCCGCGTCCTAGCCGAGGTCTGTTGCCCTCAGTAATCCACTCCATCGACCTAATCGTCGACGACCCCAGATCCCCGTGTCGCGCCACCGCCATCTGCCCTTTGTCGGCGACACAAGCTCCATCGTCGACCTCGGCCGAGAGCTCATTGCTCGAGGCATCACGACTCTAGAACAGGCATATCAGCTAGTCACCGACTTAGATGAGTCTAGAGGATCCTATTTTAACCGAAGTAACTTTAAGGATAACTCTAGAACCATCAATACTGGCCAGCCAGCTTCAACCGAACACTCCCTACCCCAAGTAAACCTGCCTCCAGTTCCTCTAGCGTCAAACCAGCAGGTCCTTCTGGTGCAAAGCCCTTTGCATCCGAAAAGAGAACGGTAAGTGAACCAGGAAAAGTCAACCCTAGAACCCAATGCTACAGGTGTCAAGGGTATGGTCACCTTGCCAACCAGTGCCCGAGTCAAACAAAACTCTCTTTGTCGAAGTTCCCATTGAAGATATAGAAGGAGAGGATGATGGAGAAGAAGTTGTGCACCAAAAAGATGATGACTCGGATGCCTCTGTCGAAGAGTATGAATTTAATGGGTGCATCCGAACTGTGGAAATGACGAGCTTACCTCCTAATGTATCTCGCACCCAATTAAGAGTGGTTAGATGTACTTTAACCCAACCTGAACCACTCAACGACTGGAGAAGGACTGCCATATTCCAAACTTGCACAAAAATTGGCAATAAGAACTGCAAGGTAATAGTGGATAGTGGCAGCTGCATCAACGCTGTGGCATCAAAGTTAATTACCACCTTGGGGATGACACCGGTGAAGCATCCAAACCCCTACAAAGTTACATGGATCGATGCTACATCTATCGATGTTCAAGAGAGATGTCAAATTCCCATCCAGTTTGCCACATACACAGAAAATGTGTGGTGTGACATACTCCCCATGAATGTAGGTCATATCATTTTGGGTCGACCATGGTTATTTGACCTAGATGTGACCATACATGGACGTACCAACCAGTGTTCGTTCGTCCATAATGGAAAAAGGGTGAAGATTATGCCAAATCAACCGAAGCCGCCAACCCGAGAGAAAGAGGCTGGTAAATGGAAAGATAAAGTGGACGTTATAAATCCTAAAAAAGGGTTGATAAGGACAAAGGTAAGATGGAAATGAATTTGATTAGCCACGATCAAATTGAAAAGAGCTTGCAGGATGGTTCTACTTGTTATGCTCTCGTGGCTCGAGAGGCTAGCCGGATATCGAGGAGCAGATTCCCGAGCATATTAAGCCAATTCTGGAGGAGTTTTCCGAAACCCTTCCAAAAGATCTTCTAGGTGAGTTGCCCCCTATGCGAGACATTCAACATGCTATTGACTTAGTCTCAGGAGCAACTTTACCAAATTTGCCCCACTATAGAATGAACCCAACTGAACATGCGGAATTGCAAAGGCAAGTGGAAGAGCTACTTGACAAGGGGTTCATCAAAGAGAGCTTGAGCCCATGTGCGGTTCCCGCACTTTTGGCGCCAAAGAAGGATGGTACATGGCGTATGTGTGTGGATAGTCGTGCAATCAATAAAATTACCGTCAAGTACCGTTTTCCCATTCCCCGTCTTGATGATATGCTGGATCTGATGTCAGGTGCCACAATCTTCTCCAAAATTGATCTTAAGAGCGGGTACCATCAAATTAGAATCCGACCCGGGGATGAATGGAAAACTGCATTTAAGACTAAAGACGGGTTATATGAATGGTTGGTTATGCCATTTGGACTGTTTAATGCCCCAAGCACCTTCATGAGAGTAATGACCCAATTGTTTCGACCGTTTATCGGTAAGTTCGTGGTGGTCTATTTTGATGACATACTGATCTACAGCCAAACCCAAGAGCAACATGTGGGACATCTGAGGCAAGTCCTCTGCACACTCCATGCTGAGAAATTTTATGCAAATCCAAAGAAGTGTGCTTTTTGTATAGACAGGGTTATCTTTCTAGGATTTGTGGTTTCCTCCGAGGGAGTTTCCGTAGACCCTGAGAAAGTGAAGGCAATAACCGAGTGGCCACAACCCTGAACGATTAGGGAAGTCAGAAGCTTTCACGGGTTAGCCACTTTCTACCGTCGGTTCATCAAGAATTTTAGTGCTATCATGGCACCTATCACCGACTGTTTAAAGAGTGAGGTGTTCCAGTGGACTCCTGCTGCCTCCAAAGCTTTCGCTGAGATAAAGAAGATGATGACGGAAGCTCCCGTAATGCGTCTCCCTGATTTTTCAAAAGCTTTTGAAGTAACTTGTGACGCATCGGGACTGGCAATAGGTGGTGTACTGAGTCAGGAAAACCACCCGGTTGCTTATTTCAGTGAAAAATTAAATGATGCCCGGCAACGCTACTCCACATATGATAAAGAATTTTATGCGGTTATACAGGCTTTGCGCTACTGGAGACATTACCTGTTGCCACAAGAGTTTGTGTTATACTCAGATCATGAAGCGTTAAGGTATCTTAACTCCCAGAAGAGATTAAACGCGAGACATAGCAAATGGGTAGAGTTCTTGCAGGATTACACTTTTGTTCTCAAACATAAAGCAGGCATTGAGAATAAGGTCGCTGATGCGCTGAGTCGACGTGTCACGATCTTGGTGGCAATGAGCACAGAAGTGGTTGGATTTGAGAAATTAAAAGAGGAGTATGAATCCTGTCCCAATTTTGGGAAAATTTATGTCACGTTACGAGACGGCCCTGTTCGTGAGATGTACGGTTTTCTCCTTCAAGACGGTTATCTCTTCAGATTCCGTAAGTTGTGTATTCCCCGTACGTCCCTCAGGGATTTTCTCTCTTGGGAATTACATGCTGGAGGTCTGGCGGGACATTTCGGTCAGAACAAGACAATTGAGGCCGTTGAACACCGATTCTACTGGCCGAGTCTGAAAAGAGATGTCTCTAAAGTAGTTAGCCAATGTCGCACGTGTCAACTGGCTAAGCAACAGAAGCAGATTGCCGGACCTTACACTCCTCTTCCTGTACCTAAGTGCCCCTGGCAAGACGTGAGCCTAGACTTCATACTAGGCTGCCCAAAACTCAAAAGAAGCATGATTCTATCCTAGTGGTAGTTGACCGATTCTCAAAAATGGCTCACTTCATCCCGTGTTCCAAGACCTCAGATGCGTCTCGAGTGGCTATCTTATTCTTTGATCATATCGTAAAGTTGCACGGGATACCTAAAACCATGGTGTCTGATAGGGATGTTAAGTTTGTTAGCTATTTCTGGAAGACACTTTGGCATAAGATGGGCACCAAACTGAAATTCTCAACCGCCTTTCACCCGCAGACAGATGGTCAAACCGAGGTGGTAAACAGATCGCTAGGAAATCTCCTCAGGTGTCTAGTTGGAGAAAATTTAAAAACTTGGGATCTCATTTTGCCTATGGCTGAATTTGCATATAACGGATCTGTCAATAGGACTACGGGTCTCAGTCCTTTTGAAATAGTAAACGGTTTTAAGCCCAGGCAACCCATTGATTTAATTCCCATGGCTCATCATCATTCTAGGGTATCAGACTCCGCATCAGCATTTGCATCCCATATCCATGCATTACATGAGGAAGTCAGAGACAAGATAATGAAAAATAATACTGATTATAAAGCTTCTGTAGATCTACATCGCCGATTAAGATCTTTTAATGTCGGAGATTTTGTGATGGTCCGCATGCAACCCGAACGGTTTCCACCAGGAACCGTGAAGAAATTACACGCGCGAAGTGCAGGGCCATTCAAGATTATCAAGAAAATCAATTCAAATGCTTATGTTGTGGATCTCCCACCTGACTTTGGCATCAGTTGCACCTTTAATGTTGAGGATTTGGTTCCATATCGAGGTACTTTTGATACCCCTTCTGATCCATTTGTGGATGAGCCAAGCCAAGACCTTCTTTCTGAGAGCCCCCCACTACCTCCACTTCCCCCTAAAATGTCCTATGCAACAGAACATATAGATTCTATCTTGGATGATCAGATTATCTCTACTAGAGATGGAGGGACGAGACGCTATCTCATTAAGTGGACGGGAAAACCTGATTCAGAAAATTCTTGGATTACCGAGGAAGACCTCCAGCATCTTGATCCTGATCGACTGGAGCACTACCACAGCAGACAGCAGTTCTGTCCCCCATACTCGACAGGGTCGAGTTCTTTCCACCCGGGGGGAATTGATGAGGACATCATGCCACCGCCCAGGAGCAGGTTCGATCGAGTATACTTCAGGAGGCGACGCGCTGGTCTTCTATGGCTTTAGATGGGACTTGTTTTAGGCCTTATTGATAGCAGATGTTTTAGCTTTATTTGTGTTCCTTTTATTTTTATTTTTTTGTGGACGTTTAGTACCACATCGGTTATTTCCCAGTAGTTCTCTTTTTGTAAAGCCTATATAAGGCCCCCTAGACTGTCTTGTTGGAATTAATGAATGAATGATTAAAACTTTTCCTCAAATTATTTGTTAAATTCTTGAGTTCTGCTGCTCTCGAGTTTAGGGTGAGAAACCCGTGCAAGGGGTGGAAACCCAAATCTTATCTTGTTCGCAATTTAAATATTGGTTGTGATTTGAAGGTGATTGCGATCCAGGTGGTTTTACATCACTGATTCTATGCGTGTTCTTACTCCATATTAGGGGTGTCTTTTCAATGTTGATTTAATCTGACAAAAGTTTGATTACAAAGTTTTCTTTCTTTTTTCCTTTTTCTTTCTTCCTTCCTTTTCCTCTATTGTGGCGTTTTTTTTTTTTTGGGGTGGGGGGTGGGGGTGGTGGTGGTTTGGAGTTGAGAAGTGTAAAGGCTGTTTGGTTACATGGAAATACCTTGGAAGAGCTTGCAGAGTAACATTAAGGTTCACTGCATGTTCTTCCAGCGTTTTGATTGATACATAACAGTTTTTAGTTTAAGGCCCTTCCTAGTAAATTGAGCACCTCCCATGTATTTTTAAGTGAGGTAACTTTGAAAAGAAAAAAAAAAAAAAAATCCAAGAATGACTCTTGCAGCAATGAAGCGTCTCAATAGAAAACAATGACTCTGGTCCCATTGTTTATGCTAGTTGCGCTCTCTGTTTACCTCTTCCTGACCACGTTTAACACACTGCACTACTGCTACCATGCTTAAAACTGCTACCATGCTTAAAAAAAACATTAGAAGCTAATGAAGAAGCTAATGAAGCCATTTCCAGAATATTCATATAAATGAGTGTCTCTTCTTTCTTTATTTTTTTCCCGCAACCTTCATGTTTATTGAATGAATTATTGAACAAGCCCCTTTGTATAAGTTCTGGAAACTTCAAACAGGCTTAGTTTGTTTCTTTGACTTTAATGCTTAAAGTCCCTTCTTCCTTTTCTTTTCTTCTTTTTTCTTTTTTCCCTGTTCTTTTCCTTGTTTTTTTGGCCTTTTTCTTCACTTTCTCCTCTTCTACTTTATCTTTCCTTCTGTTTCTCCGAGTTTTTACTCTAGTCTTCTCTCTTCGCAAACTTAAGTACAAAATTAAGACTATAGGTAATTGTTGAGCACTTACAACTCAAATCATTTAAAAGAGCCATTGTGCTACATAGACTTCAATAGGTTAAAATTCCTAACTAGCAACTGGTTCATCCTTCTAGATTTGGCTCCCATCACTTGCCTTCCTGACTCAGTAAGGCCCAACCTAAAACGACTTAGTAATATGTGCATTACATCTAGCAATCATCTTGTGGGGATATGTGATTTGCTCTTGACATTTAGTCTTATATGTTGCATATCTCCAGTCACGAGTATACGCATAAGTACTCATAATCTTATTAAATTATTGTTTAGTAAACCAGTGAATTGTAATTTCATATGAACTTGTCATTATTGAGTTAAAAAGCTCTAATTAGGAGATTCTAAATGAGGTAGAATTGCTAATAGACTTGGAACCAAATTTGACTTGAAAGGGGAAATCCTAATGAAGTCTTGGCTGCAAAATTTTTTTTAACCATCTTTCTTTTTTATCTTCCTACTTGATATGGGATTCACCCCCCTTTATCTCAAATTTATCAACTACCCGAATCAGGCTATTTTCCCAGTTGAGCTGACTGGAAGCAAAACACTTCCAACCTTGTATTCAACGGAGATAGTGTCTAAAAGTCGCACTTAATTTTCAATCTCTACCTTTTTATGGTGTCATTTTGTTCCTATTTGTGGAGTATTTTTAACCTTTATTTTGGACTTTCTTTACTCATTTGACAAGTATATATTCGCTGAACATAACTGGGCTATGGTTGTTGATAGGTGCTTTGCTTCACCTTCACTCTAAACTGTGCTTGGCTTTGCATGTATTGATGAAGCTTCATATTATGCCTATTTGTGTTAACCATGTCATTGAAGCTAGAGGCATCCATGTCTTGAAGGCTCAATGAACCAGGGTTCTGAAACCACTTGTTAAGAATTTGTTTTTAAGTCCCAAATCACAGGGTTTTAAACAATATAGAATGGATAATATGCTTGGAGGCTAATTTAACACAAAAGAAAATCCCTAATGAGGTCTTGGATGCACTTATTTAAACGTGTTGCGTGCGCGTGAATCGATTTGATAATTTGTGTTGTGGTCTATGACATTACTCGACTGACGAGCAGCAAGAGCAAATTGTTAATCATGCCTGCTTCTTGTGCAGTAAGGCAATACTATAGCATATTGTGCTTTCACTTGAGTACCTGGAGGTTGCTAAGATTGAGATGGTAATGTCAAAACCAACTCATAGTGCAGCCGAGTCTAACTCTAGTCACAGGTTTAGGCTCAAGCCCTAGAGGGAGAACTTGCTAAGGTGAAATAAGGCATTGAAGAGCCTCGGTAACCTTTTAGCCAAAAGAGAGTAAATTATACCAAGAGGCTAACAAGTTGTATGGTAAATTTGTATGCCAATTGAATTACATTATTTTGAACAATATTCGATGGTTTGGTTTGTTTGGAT
This sequence comes from Agave tequilana, assembly GCA_038442645.1. Taxonomy (NCBI): domain Eukaryota; kingdom Viridiplantae; phylum Streptophyta; class Magnoliopsida; order Asparagales; family Asparagaceae; genus Agave; species Agave tequilana. The sequence goes on from JAVJIF010006753.1 coordinate 9,078, forward strand.
GTGGACAATGATTTTTATTTCCAGTGACTATTGTTTTGTATCTTCTGCAAATGATATAAATGAATCCGTGAGATGACAATCTAAATTCACATTGGGTTGGGGTAGAATGAGCAGGTTGCCAAAGAAAAATTAGCTCCTTCACCAAGGTGTCACTGGTCAACTTATGAGCAGATGGGTAAAGCTACAAGGAAACCATTCAGGAAGGCCAACAACAGTTCAACAATTATGAGTTGCGTGCTCTGATGTATGTGCCCTGACGAATGTTTTGTCAAGGCACGATGTCCCTTGCTTTATCACATTTATTGATGATTGCACACACTATGGTTACCGTGATGTTCCACAAATGTGAAGTGTTTGGGAAGCGTTCAATTGCTTTAAACACTAAGCTAGGTGGAGAATTAGTGGGGTATGAGCATTATTAGCTCTACGGATGGATAGAGGCCATAAATATTTATTAGAGCAATTTAAGGCTTTGTGTAAGGAGAGGGATTGTTAGATCCTCATTCTTACTGGACAACAAAATGGTGTAACAATGAATTGCTATAGAAGCAATAGGTCACTGCTTGCTAGGGTTAAATTGACAACAACATATATGAATATCCCCATTCTCTTTAAGGAAAGATGTGTAATTATTAGCAGCCACATCCTCAGCTTCATGTGCTTTCATCCCTTGAGCTACAAGTCCAACTTGGATAATTGTAGCCACAAGGGTCCTTAACCTACACACATGTTGACATACCACCAGTCTAGGAACCTATAGGATCTAGGAGGAACAAGTATATATTCATAACAATTCATGATATTCTAAACATGGAGGAAAGTGTGACTAAATTTGAGGCAGGCACTGGATATTCTTGAGGATGACTTCCCAAAAAGAGGCTAATGGGAGTGAATTTTGCTTAGCCAAGAACCTTAAGGGATGCAATTGCCAGGAACCTTAATTCAGAATGATCCCTCATCTCTCTGAGATAGAGGAGGCATTCTCTTCTACTCCACAAGATGTTGGCTTACCTAGCAGGCTAGCACGTTCTCAAGGCTCTCTCTTTTACTGCTTGTTCTGAGTCAAAAAGGTTCAAACCTCATCATTAGTAGTGTAGAATATGTTTGTTTACCATATCCATCTCTTTTAAATGCGAGGGGGAGATTGAATATTTGAAACCTAGCAAATTCAGCGTATGTGCTAGTTTTTTTTCGTGAGTGGGTTCGTGGTTTCTAATAGACTCAAGATTCCATTGTTATTAAGAAATCTGCGAGTTAGCACAAATAGAGAAAATAAAAAACTAGAGTACAAAACATTTAATCTATCATCACTCATTTACATGGCTTAACCAATGGCATACTCTCAATCAACATTTGATTTAACTTGATTTTATATATCAGATATTTGAAAAAATGATGATCCATCTTGAGCTCTACTTGATTTGAGTGGCATAGTTGTCCTGCTTGAATTTGAGATTTGGTTCCAGTTTAGAGACTTAGTGGTCCATTTTGACTTGTGTTTGTGACTTTGTGCAGTTTGAGGACTTGACAATCCATCTGTGAATTTTATACTTTGGTTCTAGTTTAGAGACTTCGGGGTTTTATTGAGTTTGTGATTTGGTGCTCGTTAAAGACTTGGTGCTCTATCCTTGAATTTGATATCTTTGTTTAAGTTTATGCACTTAGTGGTCTGTCTTGGCTTGAGTTCGATATTTTGGTCCCAATTTAGGGATTATGGTCCACCTTTGGCCTGAACTCTGGCTCTAATTTAGAGTAGTGGATGTAGATATTTGGATCTTTTGACTCCGTCCCTTTTAGCGACATGGATATTTGGATTTTGATTTGGCCCCTTTTACGACATAGAGTTTGATATTTATACCTTAATTTTAGACCCTTTTGATGACGTTGAGGTCGGTATTTGAACTTTAAATAGAATTCTAGTTCAATGACCTTTTTCAATGAAAAGAATTGGCGACATATTCATATTACTCATATCCAATCGAATGACCAAGTGCTTGAAGAATTTTAAACACATTAGCTGTCAATAGAGATGACTAAGCGTTGAAGGAACTACAAACATGTTAGATATGCCTGCAGAAATGATTAAATATTGAAGGAATTTTAATACATTAGCATGTTCGTAAAGACAATCAAGTGTTTTGAGAAATTTTAAGCATGTTAGTCATGTTCGGAAAGATGGCCGTGTTGCAAAATTTTGCACACATTAGCCATGTCTACTGAAATATCTAAATGTTGAATGAATTTTAAACATTTTAGCCACGTACACAAAGATAAGTATTAGTGAAATTTAAACATATTAACCGTGTCTGATTACTGGAAGAATTTTAAACACGTTAGGCATGACCTCAGAGACGGCTAAATCTTGAAAATTCACTAGGTGCAGTGGAATCATAGGAATCCACTAGGTGCTTGAGATCTTACACTTGTACCGTGTGTTCACATCACCAAACACATTCCAAATTCATCATTTGAATATGTTGATCGACTAAGTGAGATGCAAGAAGCTAAAGAATGGATCCTTGTTCCATCATATCTGCCCCTAGGAGGCCAAGAGCTCTGCTAGTAAGAGATGATTAGGACTTGAAGGCTTCAGGAAACATGAGTTGGAAAGCGAATATCCTGGATACACTGGTACGAGTGCCGATGGAAAAAATCATCTAATGCACCATGGCATGTGACACATTGCACCCGCCTTGTATCAAAAAGTTTATTCCCAGATACAGGAGTGATTGTATGTTATCATGGAGGTCAGGGATATGACTTTGAATGGATTACAACTCTACGGATCTAGTATGATTGGAAGGAACTAGGGTGCAAAGATTTTCCTTGTCCCATTTCTTTTGGGATGCTTCTATATGCTAGCTCTAACAGGCTTTCATGCAATGGCTCTCAACATGCAGGATTGTCTCAATAGCCACATGGTTTGCATTTTCATGTATAATTGATTTGGTTCAAGTTCTGTGTAGTGGGAGCTGTTGGTTTTGGGATTCAAACTAGGTGCGAATGAAGTGAATCCAGGTTCGGGTGTGGCTGCAAACCTGAAACGGGTTGCGGGTTCGGCCCCTTAGGGTTTAGAGGAGATGGGTAAAGGGCTATTACGGGCTGCCTATGTGTGTCTTGGTGTGTGCTGTCACCACTCGTTTGTACCTCTCAAAATCCTAGTTACCTGAAGTCCATCTTCATCCTTGTGAAGATTATTCCAGAAAATTATTGTACTACGAACATGAGATTGTGGATCACCTATTGTGTGGCATGATCTGCCGTTTAGATTGAACAAAATGACAGGCTCCTGAAGGCTTTTTTTTTTTTTTGGTGTGGGAGGGGGGCAAATTGATGTCAGATAAGTTCAATTGAAGCTCATTGACAATACCAAAGGCATGGGTACATGTTGAATGTTGATTCTTTAGGTTTTGTTACCCTAGTTTGTGTGGATATCATTTTTAATTTACATTGGGTTTATTGTTACCAGAGTTTATGGGGATATCATTTTCAATTTACATTCAAAACCGAATGAACTTGTGGTCCTAGGTGGGTTCAAGCCAGCAGGTTCATATTGGTTCAGTACGGTAGCAGGTTGGGGCCACGTGTTCACACTGAAGTAATCCGGAGATCCCAAAGTGACTCATCTTCAGGCTCTTTTGTATTTTATTCCTCTCCGAAGAAGAGGTTGGAAGGATTTGAAAGCACTTTGGTGATTCTTACATGGATCCTACGCGGTAGGTGCAACATAAGATGACTTCATGAATTATATTCAAGGCTAAAAAGGTCACAAGACAGTAAAAATTAGTAGAGAAAATGACACAAAATTAGTTATTTATTATCATCTACTCTTTTTTTTTTTTGGGAAGAATCCTTTTCTAAAGGACTTCAAAATTTCTATTGCATCAACAAGCTTTAGAAGTCTCAAGCTACTCAAAAGACTTCAAAATACTTATCTGTTCAAATAAACTCTAAATTACATTTGGAATAATTCAAATTCCTTGAAATACTTCAGAATTTTAGATGGGAGTTCGGTGACTTCTGCCTCTTGCATGTAGCCAAATGGCCCTTTACTGTAACACGGATACTGTAGCAATGACTTCAGATCTAGTGAGGTTCGGGTGAAATACTTACTTTGTTTTATATTAGAGTCATTTGATGTCGTTAAGTTATTTAGAATTTTTTTGTTATGCCCAATTGATTAAGGCAAATCTTTTTGGATTTATTTAGGATTATTTTTTGTTTATTTTCTTAGGCATTAAACAAGCCTTTTATATAAATGATTATCTTTGTAAAAGGGTATTGAATGGTGATTTGATGAATGAAAAATAATTTAAAATTTTTGAAACTTTTCTTTGTAATGGAGATGTGTTATAACCATAGTTCATGGACACCCTATACGTAGGGGGGACGCTCGTGTCCGGAAAAACTAGTTTCTGACACGGACACCATATACAACAACAACAACAACTAAGCCATTTGTCCTAAGTGTTTGGGGTAGGCTACATGAACAAAAGAGAATTACGCTGGATCAAACACATAGATCAGCTTTCTCCACTCATTCCTATCGAGCAATATGCCTTCATTATGACCTTTAGCCTCTACATCTTGTCGTATCACCTCCATCCATGTTTTCTTCAGTTTCCCTTGCGCTTAGAGGTGAGCATCGGTCGGTTCGGTTCAATTTTGTTAATTTTTGCAAAATCGAACCGAACCGATTAGACTTAGTAACCAAACCGACTCGGTTCGGTTCGTTTTGTCGGTTTGTCAGCTTGGCCCGTATGTTTTCATCATTTCTTGTATTTTTTAATCACCATTATATTATCATTCTTTAATATCCTAATCTCAAATATTCATTACTCAAATTAGAAAAAAGAAAAAGACCCTAATCTCAATGTGAATTAAAAATTTCATGTTCTAAAACTTTCACAATGTATTTGGGCTCTTATATTAAAGCTCACATAATTATTACTAACTTTTAATGACTAGAATGCAAAAGAAAGAACTATATTAATATAAATATTATTCTCATTTGTGATGGTGCACTTAACATAGCTTTCACATGTTCAACATAATAAAGATAGTATTGTTAGAAATAATGAGATAAGATTCCACCAGCTTTTGTTATGAACTATATGATTCACTAAATTGAATTTGGGTGAGGTGATATATAGTATGAGGATTCGGTTCGGTTCGGTCAGGCTCGGGTTTTGGAACTCAAAATCGAAACCCGACCGAACAAGAGCGGTTCGGTTCGGGTTCGGGTTTCGATTTTTGGTCGGTTATTTCGGTTATAACCGAACTCTGCTCACCCCTACCTACGCTCTTTTAACTTGTCCTAATTTGATACGCTCTACTCGCTGGACTGGCGCATCTGTAGGTTTACGTCGCATATGACCAAACTATCGTAGGCGATTTTCTCTCTCGTCTCTTCTATAGGGGCTACGCCTATCTTAGTACGGATATTTCTATTTCTCACCTTATCTTGGTACGAGTATGACACAGACGCCATATCATATTGAAAAAAATGAGTAAATGTTTTCAATACTCTTAGGACACTGTATTTATAATATTGGACATTTCCCGAACACTTTCCTGATACTAATCAAGTTGCATGAGAAAATCATGTGATAATAGGTTTTATTGTTTGAGAAATAAAAAATGGGTTATTCTATATATACCCCCAAATCTTCTTATTTTTGAAATTACCCCTCATATTCAGTTAAAAAGCATCAAAAAAGATACTCTGTTAATTTTTGTTGAAGACCCAAATTTACCCCTGCTACCCCCTCTCTCCCTCCCTCCCCTGCCGCTCTCTCCTCACGCCTCTTTGCATCCCCTCCATGTCGGCGCACTCAGAACTGCAAAGATGGCAAAGCCATGCAATGCCATCATTCATATACTATGCGATACTCAGAACTGTGAAGATGACAAAGCCAATACTAGATAAGGCACAAGAATTACATCACAATATTAAACTTTATCATTCAGAATTCCTGTTAATGCATCTCCATAACCAAACACATATAACCAGAAACTATCACACATAGTAGATAAGAAACAATCATCCCAGTCAAAAGTAGTCCTTAAGAACTCCATGTTGATATCAACCCATGAGCTGAAGATGAGATACCTACTGCAGCTATCCCCACAATCTGAATGCCCATTTCCTACCATGATGCAGATAATCTTTGAGCATATATGTTCTCTGAATGCATGACCTGTCGACAGCTTCCACTTTGAGATTCCTTCACCTATAAGTGGCTGGCCTTCTATGCCCTTTGCTAACATCCTTAAACTTTGAGACATAGGATACTCCTGACAAATGAAAAATCAAAGGAACCTTTGGTGGATAATTTGAGATATCTAGACTACCTTCTTTGGGCTTGTAGTCCTTTGATTTTGTTTAGATTGTTTTTTTGGGAACAAAGGTGGCTCTTGTCCTGCAATCATCCGCAAACCAAGCTTTAAGGGGAGGATGTAGGTGGGGAGAGCTTTGATGCTTCAGTTGCTTCTCAGTCAAGAACATCTGAACAAATTCTAGTCTCTTCTTCTCACTATAAAAAGTTGATCACATTCTACATGTCGCCTTCTCCTCCATGTCGGCGCTGCCACATGAACTGCCGAATTTTGTTGCGGAGAGCTCCGACAAAGTCCGTGGGGGCAGCCGGGGTCCATGAAGGTGCGGACGTCGAAGATCTTGGAGCGGCGCTGCCTCTTCATCGTCAGATCGGAGATCACAGCCGTGATAGGGAATTTCACGTAAAAATTAGAGGGGTAATTAAAGAATTTAATTAGGATTTAATTAGAAGGGTATTAAAGGAATTTTACAAAAAAAATCGAATATTCCTTTTGATACTTTTTAGGGTAATTATAGAAATATGAAAGAATTTGAGGGGTAATTTTTAGAAATATGAAGATTTGGGGGGTACTTTAAAAAATAAGGAAGATTTAGGGGGTATATATAGGAATAACCCTAAAAAAATTATTAGTTAGGGGAAAATAATAAAAAGTTAAAAACATTTACATACACGAAAAGTCTTGTATAGAAATATTTACATTAATTTATATAGAGATTCTATAAAAATCAATATTGAGTGAAGAATATGTACCATACACACTTGTGTCATTCCGGAAGGATTGGAGGCCGAATCTTGCCCACTTATGTACAACCCTGCGACATTCGAATACAAGAACCATTCTGTTGAAGTTAATCTATATTATTTCAAGTATCTATAAATAAAAAAATTAAGTATTCTGAATACTTTTTGCTCATGCATCGAGTAGAGGAAAAACGTATAGCCTAAATAGTGAGTTGGTTCGGTTAATGGTGTAGAACATTTGAAACCTAACAAAAATTAGTTTGTAGGAGTTTTTAATGTTTAGATCATGATCTAATGGCCGGATTGAGAATTTGTATGCCTAAAGATATAAAATTAACCAACTCACTACTTTCGGCCGTCTATTTTGCGCCGCTTGATGGATGAGCAAAAGGTATTCAAAACACTTGATTTTTTATTTTTAATTACTTTAAATAATATAGATAAACTTTAACGTAGTGAATCTAGTATTTGAATGTCTAAAATTCTACCATAGAGCATCTCTAAGGATGATCCACTCCATTCATTTTGATCTGCATGTCCTAAAATAATTATGTATGAAAATCACACTTTTGATTCTTTTTATCTATGCATCAAATGGTTACAAAATAAATGGTTTTTTAACAACAGGACAAATGACACCATTTGATTGATGGGTAAAAAAGGTCCAAATTGCATGATTTTCTATATATAAAAATTTTAGGATATGTAATTCATGATAAATGGAGTGAATCATTCATATGAATGGTACATTGTGGGATTTAGGCCGTCTCCTTAGATTGTAATATGAGGAGACCTACTAGGAGCACTTGACCCATATAGGAAAAAATGCTCCTAGTAGGTCTCTTTAGATTGTAATATAAGGAGACGACCTAAAATCCCACCATGGAGCATTTCTAAGGACGATCCACTTCATTCATTTTGATTTACATATCCTAAAATGATTGTGTATAAAAAATCATGCATTTTTGATATTTTTTACCCATGCATCAAATGGTTACAAAATGAACGGTGTTTCAACAATAGAACAAATGACACCGTTTGATCGATGGGTAAAAAAAGGTCCAAACTACACGATTTTCTATATATAAGCGTTTTAGGACTTGAAAAATTATGACAAATGGAATGGATCATTCATCAAAATGGTACATGGTGGGTTTTAGGCCGCCTCCTTAATCTAAGGAGACCTACTAGGAGCACTTGACCCCCATATATATACATATACATACATATATACATATACATACATACTATATATATATATATACATATACATACATATATATATATATATATACACACACACACACACACACACATACATATATATATATACACACACATACATACATATATATATACATACATACATATATATATATTAAAAATTATATTTAAATAAAAAATTGTTTATTTTCTATATAACTAGTCATTTTTAGTAAAAGCTTATCTCTCGCATTTTTTAATAGAAATTTCTAAATTAGCTCAAAGAGCTTGCTATAAGTTTAATTTTGATGTACATAAAACCAAGGATATTTCACACACACATATCTATATATACCTATAAATACATGCGTTTCCCACATTTTTCGGGAGTACGTGTCCCGTACTTGTATCACACACCACACACCGTATCCCACTCGTATTGGTAACTATGGTTATAACTTTATGTTGGTGTGTCCAGCTGTGAAACCATTCGTGGTGTGATTCCACAAAAATGTACGAAGCCTTTATTTCCTTAATCTTCTTTTCTTTTTCTTTTTTAAAATTTCCTCTTCCTCTTCTACACCCCGCACGCCTATATGAATTAGTATTAGAGTAAGTTCATCCTGAATATGTTCACTTTCTATTTAAAAACAGTCTTCTCCACTGCAACTTTCACCTTTCGACCTTAATACTAGATTGATGAATGATGACTGTTCGTGATTCTTTTCACCTTTCGGTGAGACGTCTGCTTCTGGGTGATCAAATTTCAAATTCAGATGAGCTTTGCCATGGCTGCCAGTTTGGGGTGTAAATGGGTCGGGTTTGAATCGAGTTCATGTAAAGCTCGATTCGATAAGGTTATATAGTCTACCTGAATCCGGATCCGAATCCGAAAACAAGAGAAGGATCCGAATCCGACCCGTACCCGTTAAAAAAGTCGGGTTCAGATTGGGTTTCTCGGTTGCGAAATGAAATGATTCAAATGAACAGAGATTCCTCAATCTACATTATTTTTTATATATCATATATATTATTACTAATAAAATTTGTCAATAAAAACAAAACAAATTAATCGATCCCATGTAGGCCTGTAGCCACTTCACAAGCTTCACAAAATGAACCATTTGTTAAAACTCATAAAAAAAACGTGTACATTAATAATTTAGATCAGAAATATGAACTAAATACAAAGCTAATTCATAATAGAGGAACATGAATCTCAGTATCATAAATCAATCATGTTACAATCTAAAACTCTTTCACTACAATCATTCACAAAAAGTTCTCTATATAATCCGAGACAATAATCTTGATCATAAAGGGAAAAAAATATAGAACTCAAACATTATTCATAAATCTGGATTAATAATGCATATTGTCTAGTAGCATATCACAGTATGGTTTCTTTGATCAGACAAAACAAAAATTTGAAATCAAAATAGAAGTACTTTTAGATAAAGTCCAATTGATTCTAGTGTGCTAACCTATTGTTTCTCCACACGAGAAGGCATTCTTCCTCACACAAGGAAGGAGAAAGAAAAGATAAACAAAATCCTTTAAGCTAGAGAAAAGATGAAGCTTGCTGCTGAAATTGTCTTTGTTGGCTGCTAAGATTGCTTTTTGTAAATTAAAAAAAAAACTCTACACAAATAAAAAAACAAAAAACATTTGAACAAGCAGAATTAGTATTAAATATTAAATATTAAATATTTTAAAATATAAAAGTATAATATATTAAATAATAAATAATTAAATATTCAAATTAGTAAATAATTAAAATATTTTTAAAATAAATAATTAAAAAAATAAAAATGTGTAAATATATTGAATATTAAATATTATTAAAAATTAAAAATGATTCTAATATTAAAATTATTGAATTATTAATAAAAATTTTAATATAATAATTATATGTAATCTAATGATTAAAAAATCTTTATAATCTAAAACAATTAATCTAATAATAAAAAATATTAATCTAATTACAATTAACTGTCAGCAATATAAATTTGCATGACCACAAAATTAATTATTTGTGCTGCAAGTGGGCTATAAGTGTGATTTACATCACCACAAAATTAAATGTTTGTGTTACAAGTGAATCGTAATTGGAATGCAAGTGCATTTTATGACTTATGGTCCAAACAAATGCTGTAAGTCGCACAACTTGCGGCTTTTTTACGGTGAAATAAACACACCTTTATGTAAAGGGAATCTTATGGATATACCTAAAAAGCAATTTCTATCTGTTATTAATCCATTCTAGAGGATAAAATGCGATTTTTGACTCTACAGTAATAAATGAAGCAGAGGAATCAAGTACAACTCTTTGGACTATCAAAACATTCCTTTTCTTTCATATGCATGCACAAGCAAACCAATTCCAAATCACAAGTGATTGGGATTCCCAATCAACTTCTCTTTTGTTTCAAGCCACACCAAAGTCACGTGTACTACCGCATCACACGCGTGAGCCCATCTTCTCATGCAATTTGAAAATCACACGAATGAAGACTCTGTTTCCATTTCTAATTAGAAACGGATTCAGATCTGGATCCTTCGCAGATAGGTCGGAATTAGGTCTGGATATTCAAGTCATAATTCAACACCTTCCAACTCATTTCAGTCATTTCGATGGGGACGTCGAGTTATAAGAGGGGCAATTTGATGCTAGACAAGTTAAGTTTAAGTCCATCCTCCCATACAGAAGATATGGCTATAGGGGTGGCAATTTGGGTCTGGTCGGGTGGGTCTAATTGGGTCGGGTCATCACGGGTCGACCTGTAATCGGGTTCGTGTTGACCCAAGCCGATTACATAATCATGTCAAAAATCAATATCCAGACCCAATCCGATCTTATACGGGTCGACCCGACCTGACCCGTTTAACTAAATCGGTCGGTTGGGTCGGGTCATTAGACCTGCCAGACCCGAATAAAATTATGTGAATTATTTTTAGCTTTAATATTTTGGCTGCTGCCTGCTGGTTTCATCATCACACCAACTGTCATCCTACTAGCGAAAAAGCCAGATATCGAACTTAATTGCTATTACATGAAAGGTAAATCATCATACCAATATAATCTCAGAGAAAAAATAAAAACTGTTGCATACATATTCTTCAGATTTTGTGAGTTGATGTGGAGATTATCTTCAATTTTCATTGAGAACCAAATTTCTCTACTCTTACTGTTTCAATGCAAAGCCCTTCTGTTCCTAACAATCATCTCACAGCCCGCTCTCATCTCTTATTCTCCTAGCTACATGTGCGTGTCATGTGCTCACAGTTTTTAGCAATGAATTAATGACAAGAGGAAAGTAACACTGTAATCTATCCATGTTAAACATTTTTTTTGGTAATCAACATGTCCCCCTCGAGCGCTCGAACTGGTGACCTCTAAGAAATAAATTCAGGGTCTAACTGGCGGGCCACAGCTCAGGGGACCCATTCTAAACATTGCAAGAGCAATTTGTGCACTCGAAATAGAAACATTGTTCACTTCTCAACTCTCCATGCTACAGAAATAAAGCAGTCACCGTCCAGAAAAAGATAAAAAGTTAAGTTAATTTTTTTTTTTAATTACATGCAACTGCATGTGCCAAAAATCTAGTAGTTATAGTCCTATGTGGTTTTAGTGCAACTGATTCATTTTGCTTCAGCATTATCACATGTATTTGTAGTAGGTTATTGTAGCAGTACTATAGCTTGGAGTACAAGTTATTAGTTCAGACTTGGTTGGGATTCTAGCATGGTTCAAAGTCGCGGTCTCAGCCGCCGAATCGGCCGGCACCGAGACGGATCGGTCTCGGCGAGTCGTATCGGAGTCGGACGATACACGCAAAACGCTACATAGAAAATTCAAAAAATTATGAAAAAATCATGACTAATTGTAAAAAATATAAATATCAAAATTCATGTATCACATGTCCAAAACAAATTTGTTTGAGGGGGTAATTGGGGAAATATAATGATTTGGGAATAAATTCAGAAATATAAAACATTTGAGGGGGGTAAATATAAAAAACGCAAAAAAAAAGAAAAGGATAAAGGAGAGAGGTCGGGTGAGATCACCCGATCTCTCCCTCCCTCTGGCTTTATCTCCCTCTCTCTCGTCTCTCATCGTCTCCCTTCTCTCTTTACTCTCCCTCCCTCTGGCTCTCTCTCTCTCTCGTCTCTCTCCCTCCCTCCCTCTTATCTCCCCTCTCCTCTTTGTCTGTCTCTCTCTCTCTCTGGCGGCGGCGGTGGGCAGGAGTAGGCGACGAAGGCAGGGACAGATCGGGCGGAGTAGGCGGCGGCGCAGGCGGGGGAGCCCTAGATCCTAGGTAAGTTTGAGTTTTTTTAATCAAATCGGCCTTGACTCAGAGCTGACTCGGCCAAATCGGCCGAGTCAGTCCGAGTTGTAGTCCGAGTTGTATCGTGACTCGGCCAAGTCAACTCCGAGTCAAGACCGATTCGGTTATTTCTGAGTGGGTCCTTCGAAGCGGCTTTCGGACTCATCTCAGCGGGTGCCGAGATGGATACGACTCGGCCGAGTCGTATCTGACTTGGCCTAGTCTTTTTAACGTGGATTCTAGAATATTTGGTCAGTTCTAGATTAAAAATTTTTTATCTCTTAGTTATTTAGAATTTTGGTGGTGTGCCTAATTGATTGAAGTAAATATTTTATTTCTTTTTGAGTTAGTTCTTATTAGGTATTAAGAACACGGTTCAAAGACTCAGCCGAGTCGGAGACGAGTCGCCGAGTCGTATCCGTCTCGGCCCACTCCGAGACGAGTCCGAGTCACGAGTCGGTCGACTCAACTCAGAGGAAGCCGACTCAGCCGAGAATCGGAGTTGACTCGGTCGACTCGGCATTATGATGATGATTTTGTGCCTCATCACAATTCAATATGGAAATAACTACAGTAGCATATATTTATGAATGTAGTTTGTGTAATTTACTATATTGTGCATGTATTTTAATATGCTTATACCGACGACGCGTGTATTTATACTTTCGCTTTATGTTTAGTGTGCTAGGTGATATATTTTGGACATGTGATACATGAATGTGGATGTCTACATTTTTTTAAGATTTGTCGTGATTTTTTCAGAATTTTTTGAGCTTTCTATGTAGCGTTTTGCGCGTATCGCCCGATATCGATCCTAGTCGCCGAGACCGATCCGTCTCAGTACCCGCCGAGTCGATGGCCGAGACCGCGACTGTGAACCATGATTAAGAAAGCGTTTTACATAAAGGATTGTCTCCTTTGTAAAAGGTATTGAGTGTTGATTTGATGAATGGAAAAAAAGAAACTGAAGTAATTTCTCTGTGTCCCAGCTAGGGTTGCAAACAAATGCGGATTATATGCGGATATTCGCATTTGCAAAAAAAAAATGCGGATTCATATATCTAAATTTTGGATCCAGACGGATACGATTCGGATTCGGATAGAGTTCGTAAAAACAATACAGATACAGATAATGTTTTAAAATGCAGATTCAAATACGAATGTGGATATGTATCTCTGCATATTAAATAATAATATAATTATATAATCATATATAATGTAAACTACTTTAATAATTTACTTGGTAGTAATCAAAACCGAGTGAAGCGAGATTTTCTCCCGTGACTCCTTCACAAAAGTTATCTGTCCGTCTGTTTTCATTCGCGAGAGAGAGCAGCAACATCGAACTTCTTCCCCCTCCTCTCTCCCCTACAGTCTCCTTCCCCTAGTTTCCTCCTCTTTCCCTTCAGCCTCCTCCTCTTCCTCTCTCACCGCAATCGCCGCCTCTCTCGCGGCTGTCGCTCGATTTTCCACCGTCAAAGCGATATACTAGTTATTATTATAGCTAGAAGCCTAATACATCTCCTCTTTCTCACTCTCAGATCCAATTCTAGGTTTGAGCTCTCTCTGTGTGTGTTTGTGTGTGTGTGAAGAAGCCGGTGGTCTCTCTCTCTCTCTCAGTCACACACATGCACACAAAAGAAGCATCTCGCCATGCTCGACCACCTCTTCAACCACGATGCCGCCTACTCTGCCGGTCGCCGACCCGAACTTGAACCCGAATTTGTCCCCTCCTTCCTCGCCTTCTCCTTCTGCAAGCTCTCCATTGAATCCGATCTCTCCCCGTGTCTCCTCCTCTGATCCGAACTGGCCCCATCAATTTGGATCTCGATCGGGTATCCACCAGCGCCCCCCCCCCCCCCCCCCCCCCCCCCCCCACAACCCTTTTGATGTAATTTTGAAGAAAAATGGACAAAAAGGTTGGGATGATTTAAAAAAAAAAAAGATAAAAGAGTTGGGATGTGTAAACATTAGATGATATTGTATAAAATTTCATTGAATTTTCTGAATATCTAAGAGAATACTTGAATACAATTGAAATTTCTGCTCGATAATTTTATGCTCACAAAGTAAGCGACGAAAAGCTCGAGATGATATGAATTGCTTGCATATCACCCAATATTGAACCATGTAAAAGGAAAAAGATCATATCAAGACTATTTATGCAAGTACATATTTGTTTCTATGTTATCTCCAGTTGTGCAATCTTTTGCTTTATTACAAGAAATTTAGTTCTTGATTCTATGATGAATGGTAAGATAAGTATATATGTTTTGTCAATTCATAGCCGTATTCGATAAACCTCATATTCGATTTGTATCCGTATTCGATTCGCTAATATTTGATACATATCCGATATTTGATTTTAGCGGATACATATATCAATTTTCTATATTTGACAATATCCGTATTTGAATGTTGAAAGCAGATACGGATATGCTAAAAGCAATATATGATCCGTATCCGATCCCCCGCCCCAAAAAAAAAAATTCCCAGGTATGAAGTTTTCCATGATGTCAGGCCAGAAAAAATTGTGAAGCCTTTATTTACCTAAATCTTCTTCTTTTTCTCTCTGTTTCTTTTTATTTTTTTAAAAAAAAAAATCCTCTTCATTCACGTGCCTCTGATCTCCATCACAAACCATAATTGTGAAACTTGCAGTGGTAAGGTAGTTCTTTCTTGCTCAAGGTATGATACCAAACTGAGATTTGTTTTTGCAAGGTGTGCTCAAGGTTTGTGGTCGCTTGCATCCATGAGCACAATAGCGAGTGCGACGTACTCTTAAAAGTTGGGAAGTGGGAACAAACTTAGTAACTTGATATTTTCTTAGGTTGGAAGCAGATTTAAGTTTTATCACCTAATCTTTCTGCTGGCATTTATGTTTTCTTAATGGCAAATAAAGCGGCGATGTCTCTCTCTTCATAAGCTATATGGGTATCTCTACCTTTGTCAGTTGGCTAAGTCGCATTTGTTGCTGCAAACACAAGGAATCATGTCTGTGGTGAATAATTTGAACTCTTGTCAAATACTCTCCAGAGTCCAAATTCATTGCCAAAATAGGTCTTGGGCTTTCTGTTGATTTCTTGATGTTTCTGATCAAACATGATCATATGCGAAAGTAACAAATTGCAGTAGATGAAGTATTTTACAATATTAAAGCATGAAGTTAATTTCTTTCCTTTCTTTCTAAATTTCCATAAAAGAAGTTTACTGGTTAAGAGTCTGATATCAAAGATGGTATAGGTGATAATTTTGTTTATTACTGGTTGGTATAACAAGGGCATTAATGATGATCCTCTCATTGTTGCAGGTAGACCAGGGTGATGTCTTTTGCAGAAATAATTTATCAGCTGATGATTGTGAAAATGTCGGCACACGAGAAAATGCATAGTTGGAAGATGAGGAAGATTTCTGTGGGGTTTGACATTGAAGGAAATCTGGGAACTCAGTTACTCTGGAATGTTACTTCATCATGATCCATCAAAGCAAGAGACATCAGATAAAATTTCGAACCCAACCATTCTATGGATTTCAAGAAACCTCTGCAAATGCTTATATCAAGACTGTCTCCTCTATCAATGCAAGTCATAAATCTCTAGATCGCAGCACCTGCATTGTCTTCGGATCATGAGGAGTTTGGATTGGGCAATCACCTCAGAATATAAAAGATGAAGACTTGGCATTTTCTGAACCATCTGAAGGATTTTGGTTAGATGTGGCCTGCAATGCATTAACCAAGAGGGAATCCAATTTCTTTTCTGTTACTCTTTATAGTTTCCAACTATAAAGATGACTGCACTATAAAAGTTTACTTCTGGCCAGGAAAACAAAAGTGAAAATTTTGATATGTAGATGGAGAGCACATCCCACTTTTTGAGAACTTTGCATCAGTTTGCAATTTGTAAATTATGGAATTTGAAAGTTAATAATATTTTAGGATAGCAAAATGTTTCAGTGTTGCAAAATGATATCATGATAAATTTTTTTTTTTTTTTTTGTTGGGGTTTTGGGGGGGGGGGGGGGGGGGGGGGGGGGGGGGGGGGGGGTGTGGGGTGTTGGGGTTAGAGTTTTCAAACTCAATTAGATAGAACAGAGAAATTTAAAATTCACTGTGCATTGGATAGAGCAGAGAAATTTGGAATTCGACGTGCACGAAGTGCACAGTGCAAAGAACAAAGGAACAGCAGGAGACCGTTGTGGACAGGCGCTAGGGGTGGTCGACAGCGGATACATTGATGCGCTAGACAGAGACTGCACGTTTGACACTATGTCGAAGCTGTCGACAGCTATGGCTCAGTTTGTCGACAGACTAACTCAGGCTGTCGACAGGTGCTCGTCTCAATCCGAGAGTTGGGTTAGCTCAGTCTGTCGACATGCAACATTGTAGTTGTCGACAATTGTTGGTTCTGGGTAGTTTTTAAATAGGACTATGACTTCGTTTCTGATTCGATTTCAGAGTTTTGATTTTCTTTTCTTCGTGGATTCTCTGCCTATATGTTGAAGGATATTGTACCCTACTTTATAACCTTGAGCGGTGAATTTTGTTGAGAGTTCTAGGGTTAATTAATTTGAGGGAATTCTAATGTCGAGTGCGTACTTTCTCTAATTTGGATATGCAATTCATTTTGTAACCCTTGTAACTCTTGAATAAGATATTCTCCCTTCTGCTTCGAGGACGTAGACAAGTTGTCAAATCTCATTAAATCGTTTGTTTTCTTTTTCTCTTTGTGTTTGTGTTCGTGCTAATTGGTTCGTGATTGACTCTGCACTCATTTTTGTGTCGTTGGATTCCCCCGGACGGCGCAACAGATACAAAGAGAACTTGTGAAACCTGAAAATTCAGTTAATATTGCCTCAGATAATTTCAGGAAGCTCCAGCATTAACCAGACCCCAGGTGAGTTGGAAGATGTCCCCATCATTCTTGCATTCATGCTTGGGTGTAGCACACTGATGCTCATCTTTGTTCGCAGGGGAAATGGGAAAACAGTACCCGCACCATTTATCGCTGTCCATGTGCCAGCGTACGATGTGCGATGGAGCGATGGTGACATCCTGTCCTTTTGCCAACCATTGTGGGATGATCAACTCCACAGTCAGGTCCCATGGATTCTTCTCTCTTTCCAATCTCTCAACTGTTCTGTTCAATAGCTTGTGTGTTTACTCAGATGATACACTTGATTTGGAATGGCATTGAGAATTTTAATCATGATGCTTGTGTCTTATGTTGCTTCAGAGGCCCTACCAGCTCTCAACTGCATCCATTACAGCTCCTGATGCTGCATTTTCATTGAGGCAGCATCTTAAAGATCCAAACATGGTGGGTGTCCACCGTTGAGGCCGAAGGGGACGGTACACGATGCGCCATGATACATGGTGCCATGATACACTGACAACGCAATTGCACCGCGATTACGACTGAACTGTATGAGGTCAATTTCATCATCTTGCGCGCAAACCACTGATAGGGATCATGTGCATGTTCACCATTACTGTTTCTCAAATCTCGACAATTAGGGATAGTTTGGATAAAGGCTAAATCTTAAACTTTGTCTCAGTGAATACATACACTAGTTTGGAAACATATTCAGGTCCCCTACTTGATGACAATGCTATTCAAATCTCTGTCACCGGGAAAAACACTCTGATGGTGAGGTTTTAATATTCAAGTTACCTGCACAATATTCAAGCTACTTACCAATGCATTGTAGTAGCACATACAACATATATCTGTACAATTAATCAATGCTCGACAATGATTGTATGTTGTAGGGGAATCATATTTGTATCTTGTTCATATGTGGTGGAAAATATTCATGAACGATCATTGAAAAATTATGAAGACCGAATAGGTTGTGATAATTGAACTCTGGAAGAATAATTTAGAAAAATATGGCCCGGAGAAATTTGGGTGTGTTTGAGATATCATTTTTTCAATATTCAGAAAATCATTGTTCTATGATAACATGTCATATACCAGTCTGATCATACATTGTGATTATGAATATAATTCACATACACAAACACACACAGACATGCGCGCGCGCGCGCAATGTTAGATTGCCGTCTTGAGAAATGAGTGGTTTGTGTGGTAATAATTGAAGAGTCTGCACTGGCTACGAAGAGATTCGAAATGGGGAAGGAGTTAATGTGGAGGTGTTGCTTGGTGGTGATGGTTCGAGGATAACAACATGGTGACATCTCTACGGATCCAAAGCCAAAGAGGAATGGCCTTGTTTGGATACAAGAGTTAGAGAGGAGTTGGTGTTATCAAATTTGAAGTGACGGAGTTGGGTCGAAATCAATGTTCCATCATGGTCAAATAAAGTTTTGGGTCCGAGTTACAATCTCCCAACATCTCACCGAAACGAGGCGGTGAACCTTCACCTTTTAACTCAGAAGAGGGTAGTTGAGTGGTTACTAGTGCTCCTGTGTCAATAGTACAAGAGTATTTTTACCATTTTATCTTGTTTTTTCAAAAATACCGACAAGTGAGATAATGACATGGTTGTAGGATAATGACATGGTGAGATCTTTAGGGATCCCAAGCCAAAGAGAAAAACACTAAAGAGTTTGTTGTGGTGGGCCTATCATGGGGGTGTCACCATCCATGTGTGAAATCTTGGAGTAACTTCATTGAGGAGGATTTGAGTCCAAAAGGACTTGCAGAAACTGGCCAAGGAAGGGAAACAATCTTTGTCAACAACTTCCTCATTCCATGGCATTTAGTGAAGAAGGAGAATAGAATCCCTTTTCTTGAGGGATATCTCTACCTTGTGGTTTGCAAGTGCTTGCTCCTCTTGGCTCACCTCACCTCACCTCAGTAACATCAGGAGTTACTTCGACATACTCTGTAGTAAAAGGATGAGATTGAGTTACAATACTCTCAAGTCCTGGTTGATAACAGGAGTTAGCAAAAGAGTTGAGCTCACTCTCGCTAGCTCTTGCCAAAAACTGAAAAGAGGTTGAAGGTAATGATAGTTTTGGAGTTACCTCAAAATCACCTCAAATATCATCCAATCCTCCCAACTTTAGAGTTACCGAGTTGACTAAAAACTTGGAATTATTCTCTCTCCTCTTTTCTCTCTACCACAATTTGTAACTTTTGTTAATTATAATTTTTGTCAATTTGTAACTTTTGTCTTTATTGAATGTAATTTTGTTAATTACATGGGAAAAAGAACCGCATCTCTAAACCAAAAAAATTAAAAAGAGCATACACACAGACAGAGAGAGAGCAGATCAATTACTCTACAAGTTTCTTCAATATTTCTTTTTTTTTTTTTTTTTTAAAAATCTCCAAACTTAAACATGTGACCTCTTATATCTCAATTCTAATTTCTTACCAGTGAGTGAAGTACACCTAATTAGTTTTTTTATATCTTTTATCTTTTAAAAATTTACAAACAAAAGAAATGAAACTAAAAAATCCATTATCATTTACAGTCATGAGGGATGGTTTGTGATTTTCTTCCATTTCAACTTTTAGTTGAGTTTTCTTAGATCTTTCACAGATGTGAAAGTAAACAATTGTGATGTCCTTTTAAGAAATCTAAAGTTTAAAATATAACTTGCATCAGGCAGGCTACATTCTATGCAAAAAAAAACAATGAAAAAAGAAAATATTAAAGGAATTTCTCTCAACCAGATCACTGGAAGCCAAAGAGGTCACTTGTTCTATCCCTATCGCAAGGGATGGTTCATGATGTCCTTTCCTTTTCATTAAATCATTTTGGGTCTTTCCTTACAACGACCTCTTTGTAAACCAAAGAGGCATGCAACTGCGCACTCCCATACACTAGAAAAACTTCTTTCAAGCTTCTCACACTCTTCAGATGCAAATGTGTTAACCAATTTTATTTATGAGGGAGCTCAAACCTTGGTCAAATGTAAATTAGAGCATGAATCTTATAATCTTACTTCTCAAGCTCTTCAGATGCAAATGTGTAAACCAATTTTATTTATGTGGGAGCTCAGACCGCTTTGATCAAAAATAAATTAGAGCATGAATCTACAATATTGTAATTGTAAGGATTTTGACTCGAACACGTTATAGAGGTAGACGAAAACTTTAGAGATTAACAATGGATAGGTGTGCACAGTTGGTGCACAGATTAGTCGACTAATAGCATCTCAGTAGTCGACTAATGGCACAAATAGAGAGTGAGTATATTTCAGTAGTCGACTGTATAGTTGACTAATGAGCATGATTAGTTGACTAATAATTTAGCTTAGTCGACTAATGGCTCTGCTGGCAGTTTTCTTTTGTGATTCTGATTGCAATTTGAGTTCAACTTGAGTTTTTTTTTTCTTCTGAGGCGGTGTTGTTCATATTGCTGGAGTTTGTATAAGATTAAGATGATCATATGGTCTATAAATAACCTTTGGGGTGGCTTTCAATGTATTATTCATTAAAAAAAAAAAGATTTGTGAGAGAAGTTTTAACCATAATGATTCGCTGTTCTAGACTGTCATAAAAGAGCTTGTAATTTTCTTAGTGAGAGGTGTGAATGTTTCTCATTATATTCCTCTAAAGTTTAATAAAGTTTTTTCCCTTCTCCCGTGGACGTACATACGATCTGTTTGATTGGTGAAATCATGTTAAATTGTGTGCTGGCTTTCTCTACTTTGAAATATCTTCATCTCTTCTTCTTCATATTGCACGACGATTTAGGTTTTTTTTCTCCTGTTGTACTGATCCCAACAATTGGTATCAAAGTAATTAGTTTGTTACAACAATTGGCATCACAGAAAGGTCAATTGAAGATGGTTGCAATCAAGTTCGATGGTGTCATCAATTTCAGCAAGTGAAAGATTAGGATGAATGTCATTCTGACCCAGAGCAGGTTGAAGAAAATACTACTCGGGAAAGAGAAAAGGCCTGAAAATATGAAAGAAGAAACTTAGCAGGAGTTGGATGAAAAAGTCTTGATGGCTATTTAGTTTTGCTTAGCCGACGAAGTATTGGACGAGTTTGTTCAGGGAAAATAACATCTTCGCTGTAGAAGTGACTTCAGGATCATTAATTGAAGAGGTCATTGGTGAATCGGTTGATTCTGAAGCAACATCTCTTTTTCTCCATGTGCATGAAAGTACACTTATCAAGTCTCACATCGCAGAGTTTACTTCTATTATCAACGAGTTAGATAAGATAGATGTTAAGATAGAAAGTGAGGAGCAAACACGTCTATTACTGTGTTCTTTACCTTCTTCATACAAGAGTTTTAGAGAAACTATCATTTATGAAGGTAAATCAACTATAAAGGTCAATGAAGTCAAAGAATATCTGCTCAATAAGGACAAAATTAATAAGCAGTTGACGAGGGTGTCTCATCGCGATGACTCCGACAAGTTTTCTTTATAAAGGAGAGGAGTAATAATGAAAGTTCCACGGGTAATTCAAAAACAGAAGAATTTAGTTGTCCAACTGGTGTCATAAGAAGGGATATATTAGAGCTGATTGTTGGACTTATAAAAGAGACAACAAGAAGCTAATATTAATGAACTGGCTGAATAGGATGAAGATAAGTGTGACGTTTTATATGTTACAGATATTTCAGTCAAAAACAAAGATAGATCGATCATTAACTCTGAATGTTCTCAACATATCAGTTCCAACAGGAAGATATTCTCCTCATACACTTCGGTTCAAGGAGAGAGGTCTTCATGAAAAATTCTGCTACGAACAAGGTGGTTGGCGAAGGAGCAATCCAATTTCGTTCTCATGATAGATGCATCAATACACTGCAAGGTTTTCGTCATGTTCTGAATTAAGATACAATCTCATCTTTCTTGGAGTCCTACATGGAAAATGATTCAATTTTAGTTCTGAAGGTGATCTTATGAAAGTTTTCAAAGATGCCAAAGTGAAGTTTAAGGCCGAGTGTGTCTATAGTGTTTACATGTTGCGAAATTCTGAGGTTACAGTTGATGGATTGTAGTTATTCTCGGTTTCAAGATTGGAGGTTGTGTAACAATTGGAGACTACGATGGTTTCGAACTCGAATATTCAGTTTTACCCCGAAGACAGATCGGGACTAGCTGTTGCCGATGCACAATAAGGAAGTGCAGATCATTACTCTTGTGTTGAAGCAAATTCTCATAAATCCTTTGTGGATCAAGGAGATCGTTGGGTGATCAAGTTTAAGTCAGGCCTGAACTTGTCTGATCTAATCAAGATGTGAACCCCATGAGAGAGTTATGGAGACGAGAGAGTGAAATGGAGATAAAGTCAAGAGTTATTCAATTGTGCATTGATGTGAGCACATGTAACATGATGTTTATTCTCGGACATTGGACATTTTCGAGTCAAAGGGAAAAATTGTTAGGATTTTGACTCGAATACGTCATAGACGTAGACGAAAACTTCAGATATCAAGAACAGACATGTGTGCACAGTTGGTGCACAGATTAGTCGACTAATGGTATCTCAGTAGTCGACTAACGGTAAAAACAGAGAGTAAGTACATCTCATTAGTCGACTGTATCGTCGACTAATGAGCATGATTAGTCAACAACTAATTTAGATTAGTCGATTAATGACGCTGCTAGCAGTTTCTTTTAGTGGTTCCGATTGCAGTTTGAGTTCAATTCGAGTTTTCTTCTCTTCTGAGGCGGTGTTGTTTGTATTGCTAGAGTTTGTGTAGGACTAGGATGATCCTATGGTTTATAAATAACCTCTTTGGATGACCTTCAATGTATTATTCAATAACCAAGAAAAGAGAGAGATTCGTGAAAGAAGTTTCAGCCATAAGGGTTCGCTATTCTAGGTAGCTATCAAAAGACTTGTAATCTTCTTAGAGTGAGGTGTGAGTATTTCTCATTATACTCCTTCAAAGTTTAATAAAGTTTTCCCCTTCTCTTATGGAAGTACACACGATCTATTTGATTGGTGCAATCACATTAAATTATGTGTTGGCTTTCTCTACTTCGGAATATCTCCTCTCTTCTTCTCCACATTGCATGACGACCCAACCTTTTCTTTTTCCGCTGCGCCGATCCCAACAATTGGTATCAGAACATACAGTTCGTTGCAACAGTACTCGAGTTTAGTCATTATCCTCGTGTAACCTAACATCGGGAGTTGAAGTGAAATGATAACCATCTTGAATTATTGGTAAATGCGTGAGATTGAGTTATAAAATGTTCAAGACCGAAATACAGAATATGTAGAAAGAAAAAGAAATTATCACGAGATATGTGTAAGCCATGAACACAAAACAGCAACCTCCACTAAGAATATGTGTAGTTTATAGTTGTTATTACAGGGTAATGGAATCGCGTGATATTACGATGACCTCTTGGGATAGAGACGGGGGCCCTTGAACTCGAATTAGGGGGGAGTTAGCCTCTAATTCCCCTTAACTCCTCTCAAATGAACTAAATTGAGGGAGGAATTAGATGTCCGGATTTGACCGTGAAAGCAACAAAAAACTGCCGTTTCAAAGAGTTCGCAATCCCAACATCAAGATGGAATTGACCTAACTCTGCCCCTTTCCAGAGCATCGAACCCGTAATTACCTTAATACCCTCACATGGGTACATGGCTGATGGGCAGCCCATAATTTTCTAGATTATGCTCGTATATGATAAGGATTTTATCTCTCATTGTATTATTTCTCTTGTATCTTCTTGAATAATCAAAAATTTTTATGGATCTTATTCATCTCTCAAGCTATCTAAATACTTTTTAAAATGTTATAGACACTTTAATTTACAGTTTTTATTTTTTTTTAATCAAAGACCGTAGTCCAATTTTGAACACGATCAGTAGACCTCATGAATTTTTATTGATAACATTCAAACACTAAAACATATCATTTTCAATTTTCTAAGTCTAATTTTAATTCTAAATATAATGATGTCCATAAAAATTCTAATTCCTATATTCCTTAAATTTTAATATATACTTCATTAAAATATTTTTTTTCTTATTTCATACACGCACGTAATGTCTATTTAATGTCTGCAATATATTACTTCAAAAAGTAATATCAATATAAAATAATTATTAAAATATATTATAATTAATATTTATTTAATCAGTATAACTTAATCCATGTGACTTCTATATTAAAAGTATCCTTTATTTACTTGTTAGATAAATTCAGGACATAATTTCAATTATTTAGAGGCAAAATTGTCAGCTACTCCAAAAATGAAAATCATAATATCTAACTTTTTCTAATTCCCTAAACAATTTTTTTCACTTGTTATTCTCAATTCCTCCTAATTCTTCACTTCTCAAACAACAAAAGGAAAAAATCTTGCCCCTAACTCTTTCATAAATCTAATCTGAGTACACTAACTCTCAGTTACCAACTCCTTTTACCAAACGGGGCCTTACACACTATCACCCACCAATGTTACATCTCTCTCTCTCTCTCTCTCTCTCTCTCAACCAAATTCCAATTCCATTCCAATTCCAAATCTTCTTCTTCTTCTTCAAAGAATCAACCAGTTCTTCTCTTGAACCTCCCCATGTGGGTTGGATTCAGCATGTGATTCCATTTTGCACCTGTCAACACTCCACTTGTTGCTCATCCTACAGTGTTCTTAGGTAGCTAGCTTACCATCAATTTCTTTGCCTCTCTGCTTTGCTTGCTGACTATATTCCCCTGCTGCCTGCCTTCAATAAACAACAACAAAGATGGGTTCTCCACAAATCAATGTGCCTCTGCTCTCTGAGGAATATGGCTTTGGCTTCATTTGCTTGGATGTTTTCCATATTGTACAGCATACTATATTCCTCTTGCTTCTCTGCCCTCACCTTTAATAGGCTCTTGTGGGAAAAAGAATGAATGTAAATAACATAAATCTAAATTTAATTCTGAAAGCACAGTGCAGCTTTTCCTTCTAACAACAGAGGAGACTACAATTGGTATTAGGGGGTGATTGTGAAATTAGTTATCAATAGTTGCATAAAAATTACTTTCAATAGAAAATCTAAAAGCGCGCGCGCGCGCACATATATATATGCATTGATTTTCAAGCTGCGATTAGATTTTTAAAATGAGAACTAAAAGTAATCTTTAAACTGATTTTGGTAGAATAAATAAAATAAATAAGTTTGATCATCCACAATTATCCAAGAGAAAAAGAAAACAAAAGTATAGCTAAATAAACAAACTAAAGATTGATTAATTGCATAGTAGAAAGTTAGGTTACAGTTTTTTTTTTTTTTTTTTTGAGAAAAAGATTGGGTTACAGTTTTACGGACAGTAAAAAAAAAAAAAAAAAAGAAAGAAAGAAAGAAAACACTCACGATGGCCGTACGAGAAGCGGTAGCGCTTAACGATTGGGCTTTGTGAACGAACGGGAGAGAGCCACGTGGTGAGTTGTTGACCACGACAATAAAATAATAAATTAGTCAACATAAGGAGTAAAGATGGCCGAAAGCGGGATTTTTGTCGGGGGAGGCGAGAGGACAAGATATTCCCTCCACGTGTCGGTATCCAATGGACTGGCCTCGACCCCGGACGTGTACGGCTACTGAAATGTATGGGGAGTTAATTACTCCGATGGCTTACTCCTGGTGGTGGCCTCGGCGGCCGTGCAGATTTGTGTATCTTGTCTCATTAGTTAATTATTTAAGCGGAGAATAAAAGATTTGGGCCCGGAGTTAATAAAGCCTGTGGCCTAGATTCAAAGATAGAGTTTTCTTCCATATTTTTATCTTCAAATGAATCAGTGTTACAATTGGGAGATTTTATTCGTTGACACAGAAATTATGATCTAGTCTTTTCGAAGAAGTTGGTGGTGGAAAAAATGGTGCTAAATGTTTAAAGGGCGTCTGCTTTAGAGTAGGCTTTCGGATTTAGATAGGAGTTGACTTAGGGTCTATTTGATTGTCGTAATTGACCGTAATTTGTTAGTCGTAATTGATAAAGTCTTTTATAGTTGTAAATGAGTTACATGCATATAAGTTTTACAGTGTTTGATTGGTAAAATAAAGTTATAAGTGGGAAAGTGTATTGTATTTTACGGTGTTTGGTTGTCGTAATGTGTAAGTCGTAAGTGAAAAAGTTAACTACAAAATTAACTATTTGGTGATTTAAAAGTTTTTATATTGCAAAAAATATTAAAAATGCTAAATATTTAAATTTTTAATATTAACATAATAAAATAATACAAATTTGCATGACCACAAAATTAACTGTAACTAGGCTGTAAGTGACTGGTAACTGGATTGGAAGTCAGTGATAGTTTAGCTGTGTAAGTCTTTTACAAATTACAATCCAAACAAACGCCGTAGTTGTAATTGAATTGTAAGTCATTTACGAATTACAGACTTTTACGCTTTTTACGACGAAACAAACAGCCTCTTAAGGGAGGGAGTCTGTTCTTGACGACCAAGTTTAGACTTGGTGACTGCTTTAAAGGGGAAAAGAGGAGAAATCCTTCTTATTCATATTGATATTTGATGTATAAAATTCTATTCGTTTTGACACTGATGTACAACATGTAGAACACCTACAACCTAAAAGTTTTCAATTTTAGTACATACCTTAGATGTCTAGGAAAATCATATAAGAAAACAACATACCTGAAAATGTATCACGAGGCATTGAGAATGTTGAGAAGAAATGGAATAACCAGATTATTTAATCTTAATTAAAATTTTAATTATTTGATTATATGAATATAAAAATGATTTAGAGGAGATAATTCAATTACTCACTTTGTGAACAATTAATTATATTTAAGCTTTAAGCGTGTTTAATATTTATATCGGGTGAAAAAGGATAAATATAAATATATACATATACATAAATATACAGAAACACACACACACACACATCCTCAAGGGGCCGCTCGACTGGTTAGATCGTCGGTTTTCTACCCACGAGATTAGTCAGGGTGTTTAGTGGCCTAGAATACCTGAATGGTTATATATATAGGGTCAAGTGCTCCTAGTAGGTCTCCTTATATTACAATCTAAGGAAAAGGCTTAAAACTCCAACATCTCAAAAAAAATTTCACAATCTGAATGCATATTATCAACTTCATGTTTTAAGATATGCACATATAAAAAATCAAGTGATTTTGGGTTCGTTTGCTTTTTTTCTTTGAGTTCAAATATTAACGGTTTTTTTAAAAGTAGAACAAAATGGAACGATTAGATCAATAAGTAATGAAATTCAAATCATTTAGTTTTCTTATATGTGTATATCTTAAAACATGAAGATGATAATATACGATTAGATTGTAAAAAAAAAATCAAAATGTTTGGGTTTTAAGCCTCCTCCTTAGATTGTTATCTAAGGAGACCTACTAGAAACACTTTACCCATATGTGTGTCCTTCCCACTCAAATACAATTCTACGACATTCGAATACAAGATCTATTCTGTAACGCCCCGGTCCGGAGGGTACGGGGACGTCACTGCGACGTACATACGCAGGTCAGAAATACCCTTACGTATATACGCTAAGCATCAGTACAGACAAGAATCAGAGTACGACAAAGCGTAGCGTCCTTTCATATGCCAACATAGGACGTACAAGGTACAAGGTTATCATAGAATGTGACATATATTTACATATCGCATGCATCATATATCACAGCCAAACTCAAAAATACTATTTACAATATGATTACAAAGATGCTCACGAGCTGAAGAAAGGTCCCGTGAGCCAAAAGGAAAGTCTGGGATGACAGCAACCGAGACTAATCAGCCTGCTCGGAAAGGAAAGCCTGGTCCTCCACAGAAGGCTCCACCTCGATCCAAGGTTCGGAACCTGAACATACAAATTCAAGGGAGTCAGGACCTCCCAACAAGTAGAGCAGGTAATAGCTGAGTGGCAACAGAAACATGAACATGAGAGTTGGTACAATATCATGAGAAATCAGCCAGCAAGTAGAAGAAGCGCAACATGTTAAAAAGAAAGGGCATTATATAAGCTTAAGCTACGGCCTCATGAGACTAGTACCTCGAGGGAATAATCCAAACAAGGAAACCCTCATCTATATACCTTTATCTCATGACACCTGTAATCCAAGCGCATACAACACCCACAATTAGCGTCTTATTATTGTTATTATTATTATACTCGTCTTACCCTGATATCTAGCTATGTGAACTAGCGTCCCAGCACACATAGATCCATATCCGAGTAAAGCAAGGTTGTTATTGGAAACCAGCGGGGGTATCAACGAACTATGTTTACAGTGGGTCCCGTGCATACCCGGGACCACGGCCCAGGATGTTCCGTTGCTTGGTGGACGGAACCTGCCGCAAGGCTAACAGGAGGGACTTATTGTATGCCCTTATCATGATGGTACCAGGAAGGAGGGAGCCAGCACTCCCCTCGGTCGCCTGGAGGCCCACAGGTCAGACCGGAAATTTAGTTGCACAACATACCTAATACCACTGTAAACACGAACACATATTGACAGCCGCATGTTTCCCCCGACCCAATGCAAGTTGTCTTATTTTATGAATATTAGGTAATTATCAAATTTCGGGAATGAGCAGGAACATGTCAGGAATACAGGTATATCAGGAGTACTGGTTCGTACTATCATGTAATCAAGTTGGTAAATCATGAAGTCCGGTCATCATTCCCGTTACAGTGATAATTATAGGAGTCAGGTGTATCATGCCTTGTGTTAATGGATAGCATGATAAGAGGTGATATTCATCAAGTAACATGTCATGAAATAACAATATATAATGCATGTTCCAAGTATAAGACTTATTCCCAAGAAAATAGTTACTCAAAGTGATTCAGTCAAGATTAGTCGACTAAGGAAGGTGATTAGTCGACTAATGGGGGAGTTAGTCGACTATAGGAAAAGGCAAGTCGACTAGTAAGGTGGCGTTACAGGAGATCAGCGTTTTCAGAAAAAGGGTTAGTCGACTAGGGTATTGGGATAGTCGACTAGTCTGCTGCGTTTCGCAAAACGGCGTCTCACGAAGTCGCGTTTCACAGGTCCGCGTCTTGCCACAAGTCCGCGTCTCATGAATCCGCGTTTCACAAGTCCGCGTCTCAGGAAAGTTAGTCGACTAGGGATAATAATTAGTCGACTAATAGGGTGCGTTTCAGAATAACAAGGCTGCGTTTGCAAGAGAGCTAGTCGACTAATGGGCTGGCCAAGTCGACTAATATGGGTGCAGAACAGAGAACAGATCCTGATGTTTGAGGGCTGAGTTTGTTGATATTATTACGAGTATAGAATTAATGTCCAAGTCTTGGCGAGTAGAATTACTCGCCTAGAACGCGTCCAATGTCCAGCAAGAGTGCCAAGTCAATCACCAAAACGATCACCGGAATAATCGTGAACGATTACCGGGAAATCTACGGTGATGAAGCTCGGTCCCAAACCAAAAGGAGGGCACCGGCCTAGAGTCCTGTCAACCGAGAAGAACACGGCCCCAAACCAAAAGGAGTGGCCGGTCTCCACAAAAGGAAGAGGTTGATGGTGCAAGTCCAGTTCAATATGGCAAAACGAGATTTTGCAAACGGCGTGACGGGGAATGAAACTATAGTCCGCCGGAAAGAGGTTGACGAGGAGGCAAGGATGGTATGCTCGGTGGAGGCTACGGTGGTGCAGGTGGTGGTGGAGATGGTGGTGAAGTTTTGGTAGAAAAATGGGTTCTTTGGTGGTGAAGAAGAGGAAGAAGATGGTGATGGAGATGATGTTTTGGTTTGTTGTTGTAGTTGGAATGGAGGAGTATATGGAGGGGAGATTGGTGGATGGAATGGTGGAAGAGATGGTGGTGTATGGAGGGTGGAAAGGTGAGAATGGCCAGCCAAAGGGCTGTTTCTTGCTGCTGTGGACGTTCTCAGGAAGTGGAGAAGGAAGAAGAAATGAAAAAGTGAAGAGAGAGAAGGAGTGGGGGAGTTATATATAAAGGGTAAGTTAAGATTATAACAAGTTTGCCATTCACTCAATGAAACTTGCGTTTCATGCTAAATTGGCCGCGTCCCACCACTCAGGCTGCGTCTAGCTGCTGCTGGACGCAGTAAACAACCCTGCGTCCAAGAAAACCAAGATTGTGTTTACAGAAAAGTCAAAGAGGTATGGGTGATTTGACTAGTGTTTGATTGGCCCATAAGCTTTAAATGCAGCATGGAGAGGATGGCTGCATTTAATGATGGATCCAGCTGGTGAAATCTCGCGTTTGAGGAAGGAGAGAGAAATACGGTAAAAAGAGAAAAGTGGAATACTTGGATAATTCTCGGTATCTGGGAAAATACCGAAAACTCCAGAAATGCCCAAAATTGAAGCGACTCAGAAAGCTACCCAAAATTCTTAAAAATCATAAATATTATAAAATGACTTTTGATGAAATCGGTTTTCAGAAATTCTATCTCAGTTTTAAAATAAAAATCCTGGAATACACTGAGAACGGTGTCTACACCGGGTAGGCTGAATTTTTGATAAAATCAGAAAATCTCAGAAAATGCCTGAAGGAAGAAAATATAATTTTAAGAAGGAATGTGAAAGCAGAATCCAGAATTTTGATTCTAATTGCAAATTAAAATTCCTGGAATCAACCAATGATACTGGCCGACACCGGTTTTGAAGATTTATAATTAAATTCCGAAAAATTCCAGAAAATCATGAAAAATCTAGATTATTAGAAGATAATATTTGAAACTAAAATCAGTCAAATCTGGATACCGAACAGGTCAAATCATGCAGTACTGCTATATGAGTAAGGATAGTAGAAAATAAATATAATAATAATATGCTCAAAAATCAGAATACGTAACTGTGCACGTATACTGGGAATGGGGTGTTACAATCTATCCACCTTACAAAAAATTTCGTCCTCGAAATTTCAGGAAGGGGAAGATGACGGTAGAGAAGAATAGGAAGAAAGGGTTTTACCAACTAAGTTGAAAATAGTTGAGGGTAACGCTCACGAATAACGTCCTCCCGTTCCCATGTAGCCTCTCCTGGTGCGTGCCTATTCCAAGAAACCAATACTAGAGGTATTGCCTTATTCTTCAGAGTCTTAACACTTTTGTCCAGGATGGCCATCGGTTGTTCTTCGTAAGACAGATCAGGCTGTAGTTCCAGTTCGGAGTGATCCAGAATGTGACTCTCATCCTTAACATACTTCCTTAATTGTGATACATGGAATACATTGTGTACTCCTTCCAAGATGGCGGTAGTGCCAATCGATAAGCCACCTCTCCCACGCGATCCAAAATTTCGAATGGGCCGATGTACTTGGGACTGAGTTTTCCACGAGTACCGAATCGGATTACCCCTTTGGTGGGTGATATCTTCAAAAATACATGGTCACCTGTTCTGAATTCTAATGGTCTTCTATTTGTGTCTGCCCAATTCTTTTGTCGGCTCTGAGCTGCCCGGAGGTGATCTCTGATAACTCGGACTTTGTCTGTTGTCTGAACTAGAATGTCTGGACCCATAATTCTTCTTTCGCCGACTTCGTCCCAACATATCAGTGACCTGCATTTCCTACCATACAATGCCTCAAATGGGGCCATTTTGATACTAGCCTGATAGCTGTTATTATAAGAGAATTCTACCAATGAATATAGTCTTCCTGTAACACCCCGCTCCCGGAATACGTACTTAGTTGCGTATTCAGATTTTTCGATCGTATTTTTCGATTTACTTCTTGTATTTATTTTGTATTATGAATTATTTACATGAACGTTTTGTCTTGGATTTGGATTCGTGGACTCGGAGTCAGCCCTAGTCTGAACCGAGGGCCCGATCCTAGAGTATTGCTTGATTTGGACATTCCGGTATTCCTATTTGACCGATTTCAGTTTTAAACATCATTTTCCAATATTCTAGATTTTCTATGATTTTCTGGAATTTTCCTCAATTAAGTTGGAAATCTTCAAAACCGGTGTCGGCCAGTGCCGCTGACCGATTCCCGGATTTTTAATTTACAAACTAATTGGAATTACTAAAAGTATCTTTAGACATTATTTCTTAAAACCATATTTTCTACCTAAATACTTTTTCTGAGGATTTTATGAATTTATGAAAATTCCACCGGTGTCGGTATCGACCGGTATCGCCGGAAGATTCCAGGATTTTTATTTTGAAAACTACATTATATTTTTAGATTCCAATTTCACCAAACATCTTAGAATAATATTTGCTATTTTTGAGGATTTTTCGGAAGGATTCTGGAACAGTCGATTTTCGCGGCCATAATATAATATTATTATTCTTTAATCTTTTCTCTTCTTTCTTTCTTTTCCTTTCTTTTCTTTTCTTTTCCCACTAACTCCAGCGACGGCCTAGCAACCCACTCCCCTCCACGTGGGCCCAGTCAACTCCCCATCACATCCCCATCACCATCACACTCTCTCTCCTTTCTTTTCCTTTTCTTTCCTTTTTCCTTTCTTTTCCTTCATTCTCTTCTTCTTCTTTTTCTTCTCCTCCAAGAGAGGACCGAACCCCATCACCGGCCACCACCTCCGGCCCTCGCCGCCGGCGAGGACTCCCCCAAGCTCCGGCCAAGCTTCACCCCCTCCATCACCAACAACAACCTCCACCATCTCCATCTCTCTCCTCTTCAAAACCCATCTCCACCTTCCTCCTCTTCTTCATCATCCCCAAAATCAACCACCTCCATCACCTTCTTCTCCACCAAAATACCACCACCTCAACCACCCAACTCCTCTCCTCCTCCCATCACCACCAAACCCACCACCACCACAAAGAAAACCCAAATCCCAACTCCACTCCTCTCTTCGGGGTGGCCGGAGTCACCCCGGACCTCGGCGCCGCCGGCGCCCTGCCGGCGGTCGCGGGCAGCCAGGGGCCCACCTGGGCCCCTGTGCGTGGCCAGAGAGGGGGGCAAACCCCCTCTCTCTCTGTTGCAGGGGGGCAACAGCCCCCCTGGTTTCTTTGCTGGAGGGGGGCAAAGCCCCCTCCTGTGGTTTTGTTGAGGGGGCAGCCGCCCCCTCCTCTTCCGGTGGGCGGCGCCGCCCGGCGCCGCCACTTGGCCGGCGGCCAGGCCGGGCACCCCCAGCAGGGGGTGCTGTGCGCGGGGACCAGAGGGGGGCAGCAGCCCCCCTTGTTTTTCTCTCTCTCCTGGGGCCCCCCATTCACTCTCTCTCTCTCCCCTGACTTTTCTCCCCCCATTTTCTCTCACCCACTCTCTCTCTCTCTCCTGGACTCTCTTCCTCTCTCTCCTCAACTCCCTGTCTCTCTTTGTGACTTGCCGACGCGGATCTCTCCCCCGCGTCCAGGCGTCCGTAACGCGGCCTCCGCGTTATTGTATCGTCACGACGCGAGGCTGATAATCGCGTCTGTGATCTCCTCACGCGACGCGGACCCCACGACCACCTCCGCGTTTCCCTCGTGCCCTGATTTGAACGCGGGTCCCGAACCCCGCGTTTGTGGTGTCCTCACAACGCGACTCCCGCGTCTGTGATTCCCGCGTCCGCGTTCTTCTCCGTTGGCAAGGCTTAGGGCCGGTACCCTCCTTTTGGATTGGGGCCGAACATCCCTTCGTCGGGCACAACAAAGGAAGCACCTTTCCTCCTCTCTGTTGTTTCCTAACGCGGATCTCAACCCCGCGTCTGGGCAATCCCTTGACACGCTTCGCACGTTTCTGCATTTGACACGACGCAAAGCCTGTTCCCGCGTCTGTGTTCTTCTTGTGTTGTCGCAACGCGAACCCCGCGTCTGCTATCCCGCGTCTGCTATTCCTGCGACGCGACTCCCGCGTCTGCGACCCTCGCGTCCCACTGTCAAACCCGCGTCTCCCTGTATCTCCTCCTCTCCCATATATATATATATATTATTATATTTATGGCGCGTGCGCGAGTTCCATGGATTCCAGACTTTTCGGCTTTCTGGTGATTTTAGGCGAGTGTTCTCGCTCTCGCCTCCATTTGGGTTTTCCCGCTTCGTCGGGTCGATATGTATTCCATTTCATGTATTATGTATTGGGCTAAGTCCCCGTATTTGTGTATGGCCGAGTGCCAATATCTGGACATGTATTGCTCTGTGACGAATGCTTGTACTAGGGTGTTTCATTCCTGTACATATACCATGCCTGTGATGTACTTGCTGCTTTATAACATGTGGTACTAACACTGCAGGTCTCTCCATGCTTCAGCCTCCGGTTCCTCACTATCTCGTCAGAGACGTGATTGGGACCGTCAGGTTCTCAGTTCAGCCTCCGGTCACTCACTGTCTCGAAAGAGAGGTGATTGGGGCCGGCAGGTCTCTCGGTGTTCAGCCTCCGGTCACTCACTGTTCCGAAAGGGAAGTGATTGGGACCGTCAGGTCTTTGGCTTCGCCTGGTCATCATGATCAGCGTTCAGCGCTTTGTCACTAGATTCGTCTAGGCGAGATGCTGCCGGATTTCCTACTCGCACTTTAAGCCGAGTTGTCCCGGTAACCTTGCCAGACGCTCCAGGGATAAATCCTGCTTGCTGTCTGTATTCCAGCTTGTTCAGCTCCGCTTTGTTGTGCTCAGCTACTGCTTTACTACATGCTAATGCCTGTCTCCTGTTTATACTACTTGTCATTTACATGATACCTTTTAACACATGTATATCACCTGACAACTGATTTGTTATCATCTAGCACTTGACATGTTACCACTTGGCAAGACCCCTTGTTATGACATGACTTGCCACCAGACTACTATCAACCTCTTGACATGATTGATTACCTGCCTCCTGTTATACCTGTTATACCTGTTATGTTAATACTTGACTTGTGATTATCATGTTTACGGAATCTTGCCTTGTTATTGTGTATGGAACTAAGTGCCACACAGCACAAAGTGCCACACCACTCGGTGGGGGCCACCTCTTGAATCTGTGGGGGCCACCTCTAGAATCCATCCCCTCAGAACAAAGTGCCACACAGCACAAAGTGCCACACCATCCACGGTGGGGGCCACCTCTTGAATCTGTGGGGGCCACCTCTTGAATCTGTAGGGCTATTCCTGTTATGTCCAGTTATTCCCGTAATCTGATAATCGTGATAAGCCATAAAAGGACCACTTGCACGGGGAATGGGAGGAAGTGATGGATGCCGGAATGATATCTTGCTTATAGTAATGGAATAAAATACTGACGATTCGTGTTAGTGGGACTTTGGGCCCACAGAAGATGCGTGTTAGGGGGACTTTGGGCCTCCAAACTGGTCCCAGGTGTATGGGAACTACTATAAGAAGCACTATCAGTTCTCCATCTGCTTCCGTTAACAACCCTCGCCTTGCTTATATATGGATGTATGTGTGTTGGGGTATACACCTGGACACATACCGAGATATATGGGTCAGACGAGTAATAATAATAATAAAATACTCCTATGATGCCCGTTATGATTCTTGTTATGACTCTTGTTATGATTCCCGTTATGACACCTGCTTCGGACTCCTGTTATGATGCCCGTTATGATCCCTGTTATGCCCGTTATGATTCCTGTTATGATACCTGTTATGACTCCTGTTCTGATTCCTGTTATGACCACTTTGTAACTCGAATTGTATGTGCTTGGATTACGATGATATGAGATAAAGGTATATAGATGAGGGTTTCCTTGTTTGGATTATTCCTTCGATGTACTAGTCTCATGGAGCCGTGACCTAAGCTCATACAATCTGTTTTGCTCGTAATCGGGTTTTATATCGGATTTCCTGTTTTATGATGATTATGTTATAACTGTTCACACCTGCCATGCCTGAATGCACACTTGTGCTCGTTCTTGTTCGCCACTTGGCTTTTACTTCACCACTCGCCTGGGGAGTATCATTTGACTCCCCTGGATTCTCATGTCCAGGTTCTGGAGCTTGGAGCGTGTGGATTCTCCCGGTTGCTAATCAGAGTGGCGCAGCGGTAGCGTGGATCTCCAGCAGATCATCCAGAGCTCTATCCTTCCAGGCCCCCTGTGTGCCCCTCGAGTTTTCCTTTAGTAAACTCGTGAGTGCCCTTTTGTACTATTCATCCATGTACATCTGCTTGTATTCTCGCAATTGCGCCTGTCTGGTGATGTAATATTATTGTAATATTGATCACCTCTGGTGATAACTTTGTAATTGTACTCATATGTTGGAATGTATAATGCACCACTTACTTCCGTACTCTGATTCTTGCCTGTACTGATGCTTAGCGTATATACGTGAAGGTACTTCTGACTTGCGTATATACGTTACAGTAATGTCCCCGTATCTGCCAGGATCGGGGCGTTACACTTCCCATGACCCTCTAATTCCATCAGGCAGGCTCGTAACATGTCTTCAAGAATTTGAATGGTCCGTTCCGATTGTCCGTCTGTCTGGGGGTGATATGAAGTACTGAATTCCAGACGAGTCCCTAAACTTTCTTGGAGACTTTCCCAGAAATGTGATCGGAATCTTGTGTCTCTATCTGACACGATGCTAACTGGAATTCCATGTAGACGAACAATTTCTTTCATGTACTTATCTGCAAGAACTTCTGTTGACTGACCTACTCTGAAAGGTAGAAAGTGAGCTGCTTTTGTGAGGCGGTCAACGATCACCCATACTGCATTGTTACCCTTAGGACTGCGAGGTAGAGCCGTAACAAAGTCCATGGTGATGTGTTCCCACTTCCATTCGGGTATCGGCAACGGCTGTAGAAGTCCAGCTGTTCTTTGGTGTTCTGCCTTTATTTGCTGGCAAACTAAGCACTTGGCCACATACTGGGCTATCTCCCTCTTCATGGCATTCCACCAAAATTTCTGCTTCAAGTCCCGATACATTTTAGTTCCTCCCGGGTGAATGGAATAGGCCGAACTATGTGCTTCTGCCAAAATTTTCTGTCGGACTTCTCCTTGGGGAACACAAATTCTGTTACCAAAATATAGTGCATTATCCGAATGAATGCGGATATCCGTCCTCAATCCAGCCTCTATTTGAGCTCTGAATTTCTGTAATCTGGGGTCTTCTTTTTGAGCTTCTTTAATCTCATCCATCAAGGTTGACTGGATCTGAAAGGTCATCAACTGTCCTGTCCTATCGACTCCTTGTACTATCATCAGGTCCAGTTTCATGATGTCCCGAATTAACTCCTTCTGATGCGTAAGTAGTACTAGCATTTTATTCTCTGGCTTCCTGCTCAATGCATCTGGTACTGTATTAACTTTGCCCGGATGATACTGTAAGTCGATATCATAGTCTGCCATTAATTCAAGCCACCGTCTCTGCCTCATATTCATTCTTTCTGTGTGAAAATATACTTAAGACTTTTGTGATCAGTGTAGATTAGCACCTTGTCTCCCAGAAGATAATGTCTCCAGATTTTCAGTGCGAATATTACTGCTGTCAGTTCTAAGTCATGAGTTGGGTAATTCCGCTCATGTGGCTTCAGTTGCCTGGATGCATAAGCTATGACATGACCATGTTGCATTAATACGCATCCTAGACCTTTCCCGGATGCATCGCTGTATATAACCATCCCTCCTCTTCCTGAGGGAGTCCAAAATTGGAGCTGTAATGAGTCTCTCCTTTAATTGCTCAAACGCTGCAGCACATTCCTCGGTCCATATATATTTTTCTCCTTTCCGGTGAGCTTTGTTAACGGGGCTGCAATCTTAGAAAAATCCTGGACAAAGCGCCTGTAATATCCGCCAATCCAATAAAACTCTTAATTTCTGTTACTGTCCTTGGAATTGGCCAGTCCTTTACTGCCTGAATTTTACTAGGGTCTACTGAAATTCCTTCTTCTGAAATTATGTGTCCAAGGAAGGCCACACTATTTAACCAGAAATCACATTTGCTTTGCTTAGCATGAAGTTGTTCCTGTTGGAGAGTCTGTAACACTATTCTCAAGTGGTCTGCATGTTCTCTGTCGTTCTTCGAATAGATCAAGATGTCATCTATAAAAACAACCACAAACTGATCCAAATATGATGAGAACACTCTGTTCATCAAATCCATGAAAACTGCAGGGGCATTGGTTACTCCGAAGGGCATAACTAGAAACTCATAATGGCCATAACGGGTCCTGAATGCTATCTTGGGAACATCTTCTTTCTTTACTTTCAGTTGTGATAACCTGATTGCAAATCCAACTTTGAAAATACTTGAGCTCCATGAAGCTGATCAAACAGATCATCAATTCTTGGTAAGGGGTACTTGTTCTTGATGGTAACCTTGTTTAACTCTCTGTAGTCTATACACAACCGCTTACCACCATCTTTCTTGTTGGCCAATAGCACTGGAGCCCCCACGGTGAAGCACTTGGTCTAATCAATCCCTTGTCAGAATATTCTTGCAGCTGCTTCTTTAGAATCTCCAACTCCGTGGGTGCCATTCTGTATGGAGCTTTGGATATCGGAACTGTACCTGGAAGGGTATCAATGGAGAACTCAATTGCTCTATCGGGTGGAAGTCCTGAGATCTCCTTAAACACTTCTGGAAACTCATCCCAAACCGGTACTCTCTTTTTTTGGATCTCAGCCGTAGTCATCTGTGTTTTTTCCTTGACAGGTTTGTGTTCTCCTTCAAATTGGAACTCAGGCTGAAGCGGTATTCTGAAAATGACTTTCTTGTTTCGACAATCAATGACCGCATGGTATCTGCTGAGCCATGTCATGCCTAAGATTATGTCGTACCCTTTAGTATCCAGTACGAGCATATCTATGGCCAAGGTACGGTTACAGAGTTCTACAGGGCAATCAATACAAACTTTAGTAGATATGACTACTCCATTCTCTGTACTAATCTCCCATTGGTGCTCTAAAGTTTTATCAGGTATGTAGGGGCCGGGAAAGTTTGGTGGTCGGAGAAAGTGGTTTTAGCTGTAAAAAGATTTCCTTAATTCAAGCGAAACGATTACAACCAAAAGAACTACTCTTCCCTCTTTTCCAGTTACAAGGGAGGGAGGATGTCTGAATCTTCCTTTGTTTAAAGCTGGGTTCTTCGTGTGGCGATGGAGAGTGAATCTTGTTCTCCGTTGACCAGATGACCGTCCTGGACCGTCGGGGGTCTTCTCTTCGGTCGGTAGAAAGAGTAACTCAGCTCCGTCTACCAAAACTCTCAAAGAGGAGGTAGGCGAAGAGCGGCTAGTACTCAGTAAGCTCGCTGAAGAGTCGTGCTTCTCTTTTGATGATCCTTCTGCCTGGATTCGATCGATTTTGATGATGCCCTCTCTCAAAGCTCTCGCTCTTCAAACTCCGATCTTCTGCCAAGCTTGATCCTTTCAAGCCTCTATCCCTGTGTGTCTCTCCAAAAAACTCCGATCCTCTCTTCATAGCAAACAAGGCTATTTATAGGGATCTCAGGGGGTGAAGGTGCCTCCTGAAAACGCTCCCGAATGAGGGGCCACTACCCGCTACATGCGCGGTGACTGGCCCCGCAATCAGGGCAGTTGCAACTGAGACGCGGGCGTTGGGCCGAACGCGCCTTGAAGTTTGAGACGCGGGCGTCGAGCCAAACGCGCCTTGAAGTTTGAGACGCGGGCTTCGGGCCTTCACGTCTGGATGCTGAGGCGCGGGCGTCGGGCCGACGTGCCTTGATGCTGAGACGCGGGCTTCGAGCCGACGCGTCTGAATGTTGTGACGCGGGTGTAGAGCCAACGCGTCTTAATGCTGAGACGCGAGCATCGATTTCTCGCGTCTAGAGCTTGAGACTCTGCTTCCTTAATGGCTGGTCTGTTAGTCATTTTTAGACAGCCTACAGAACCCCCTCCAAAGTTTCTGATATTCCGCAGTTGAATGGGACGGATTTCAGAATACTTTGGATCTTTAGCCGTGTTCGCGTTTTATGACTGGACTGTTGATGCTTCGGGTTTGATCTTATCTGGAATTGGTCTTCGTGAGTGTACTGTTGAACTCTTTGAAGCCGTCAGAGTTGATCGTGTTTGAGTGTCTAGATACACAGTCTAGACCTCCCCGATTGCTTTTAGTCTGTCACGGGTGCGCTTTTGACCGGGAGTGGTTGGTTGTCTGTTTGCGTCAGTGTACTGTTGAACTGACTTGTAGAAGCAGGAGACTGGACGCAGGTTCCTTTTTGAAAAAGCAGAAACTGCTTTAAAACGCGACTTCTTAGCGAGACGCGACCGATCTTCATAAGGCAGACGCGATTTTCTGGGTGCATTTATGATGATGCTGACGGGGCATGTCCACCGAATAGCCGCGTACTTTGGGGCGTGCGCCTGTGCCATGTCATGATTACGCCGCCAGCTGGCCTGGGGAAAAGGCGAGATTTCGCCTTTTGGCGCGCGGATCTCCCGGTTCATTAAATGAACTGCTCCACGTGTCAACTTCTGACTTGTGGCGGGGTCGCGACGCATGATCTTCCCTGTTCAAACAATGATTTGGCTCCACGCGTCAGGCAGCGATTCGCTGCAGCGTTTATTGGGCCAAACGCTGCGTATCTTCGCGAATCTCCGTGCCTATAAAAGGCAACAGTTGGAGAGATGTATCTTCTTCTCCGAACGAACGCATTCTCTGAGAAAAAGAACTTCCTTCTCTGTTCAACTATTCATCTCCTTGCTCGGATTTCTTGATCTTCAATGGCTCCCAAGACAAAACCGACTGCATCGACCTCAAGGGCGACCGTCGCCGAGGCTGAGAGAGATGCTTCCTCTGCGCAGGAGGGTGTTTTCCGAGGTAAAAATGTACCTTCGGTGTGGGTTCCGCCATTAAAACATGTTCATAGAACCCTAAGGACCTTTAACACAAGATCGTGTTTGATTCTCGGACGCTGTCCTTGAGATGATAACCGGGGCGCGGGCCTGATGATCCGACGCTGGTGAACTCTGCACTCTGGGTCCTTCACTTAGAATATTTCTAATTGTGAAGGTCTCTGAACGCGATTTGTAGAACGCGGATTTGATCCATGCGTTCTGTGCCGTCAGGCGCTGGCGTCCGAGTCCAAGCATTTTGGAATTTCACAAGTCTTGGTTTGCAGAACGCGGATTTGATCCTTGCGTTCTGTATCCTCAACCGCCGATTTTGTAGAATCTGGCGTTTGAGTCCAAGTACTTCAAATTTTCATAAGTCTTGGTTTGTAGA
Source organism: Agave tequilana (assembly GCA_038442645.1). Taxonomy (NCBI): domain Eukaryota; kingdom Viridiplantae; phylum Streptophyta; class Magnoliopsida; order Asparagales; family Asparagaceae; genus Agave; species Agave tequilana. The sequence goes on from JAVJIF010006753.1 coordinate 50,639, forward strand.
ACGCAGCTTTGCAGGTCTGGACGCGGATTCGAAAAATTCCTGCGTCCAGTATCTCATCTGCGTTTTGGTGCAAGTTCGCAGGTCTGGACGCGGATGATAACCCCTGCGTCCAATGTCTCGGCTGCGTTTTGAATTATGAACACTTAGCGTCTTCCCTTATTTTTGGCAAAGTATCTGACCAAGTGCCTTTTTCTTTTGCAGTACCGCATGTTTCAGGTTCACTTGCCAAGATGCACCATTTCGGCCGCGTGGGTGGTGCCGACCAGCGTCTGACTTTTGCACTGCGAAGGACCATACCTGTGACTGCTGATAGGTCGCCAGTTCGCAGGGAAATGATTGCCCATGTTAATGAGAGGACTTCTCGAGTGCTTATGACCGATGCAGTCTTCGCAACGGATACCCACATCAAGCTGGAGAAGCCTGCTTTCTTCTTTGGAGATCATGTCAGCGACGGTGGCAACCCCATGTATGACGGGAATTACAGGTGGCTCCGTCAGATAGGGGAGAGGAGATACTTCCTTCCAGCCATGGAGAGGATGCTCCCGTTGTCTTATCTCCAACATCTGTCCGTCCTTCGGAAGATGAAGTGGGATGTATCCCGGGATATCTCTGAGATTACCCTTGGGAATTTCAGCTCCCAGAACGTATATCGTCATGATTGCCATGACCGGGCGGTCCTCGGCTTGTTTCCTGGGTCACGCAAGTCTGAGCTTCCAGTCGGAGAGATCCCGCAGCTTGCCACCACCTTCCTCAACTCGTTCATAGAAGCAGAGGGTGGTTATCCGGCCAAGTTCCATTTGCCAGGATGGGTCCACTCCACGGAGAATTCTTGGTGGGGCAGGATGGTGGGTTTTGTCCTCTCCGATCTTGGAGATCTGCTTGAGCACGTGGGATTATACTCAGCAGTCAGGGCCGTACAATGGGGCATCCCAATGAGCTCTCACAACTTCTTCGGGATCTTGGAGCGCTACAACCCTCAGACGGGGACATTCTTTACCCCGTTGGAGAAATGGGCCTTGCACTGCATGAGTTGCATGAGGTCTCGGGGCTGGTGATGGGGGAGTTCCCTTATGAAGAATATGTCCCGACTGCTAGGGAGCTTGACCTTATAAAGAAGGATTCCCCTGAGGTGTACGAGACCTATTGGGAAGTGATGTGCCACTTCCATATTTGTGGTCAGGTAACCGGTTGGAGGACGCATGGAGTCAGGCATCTATCCTGGGCCAATTATTTATTCAGCAATGTCAGCAAGAAGGATCATTCGATAACTCGACTGGCTCCCCTCTCTGAACAGGGAGTTGATGACATGGTCGCACAAGCTTCTGAGGGCTTTTACACCACTGGGTCGAACGAGGACGGCTTCGAACCTGATACGCTTTTTGAAAGCTATCATCACCGGGCCCGGGCTTCTATCTCTAGTCGAGCGCTGTTGGCGGGCTTCTTGATGCTGTGGTTGAAGCGTTGCGTGGTACCTACACGGCCACATGAAGTCATTATTGCCGACGTGGTGTATCCAGCAGTGCTCCTGGCCCATGGCCATCCTATAGCCCTTCTTCCGGCCGTGGCGGCTGGCATTCAGAGCGGGTTGCGGGCGCTAGCCAAGAGACTATGCGAGGCTCCAAGGACTGTCGACTCTCAAGGCAAGCCGTATGTCGATTCAGAGGGAAACCCGACGGCAAGGCGCCCTAAACCCCGAATGGAGTTGCCTTACACGTATCTCATGGCCTGGTACGTGATGCATTGTCCTTCTCTGATGACAACGGCGCGTGGGAGTAAGAGTCTTGTCCCTTTTGTGAGGCGGCTGGAAGACTCGGATTGGAGTGACACCTATATATATTATATTCGGAGACGTCTCTCAAATGCCGCCATTACCAGCTTAACCGCTGCTTCCCTGGAATTCCTGGTGCATCCTTTGGTGAGCAGTTCACTGATTCTATAGGTCGGGATGACCTCACCCAACTGTCTGCGGGAGTCTTCCGGTGGTTGATCAATATACGACCAGGATATGTGCTGTTTCGCCAAGGGACTTCCAGCACTATCGAACCGTATATGCCAAGTCGTTTTGCCCGATAGTTTGGCTATGCTCAGCTTTATGTCGGCAATCCGAATACACAACTTGCCTTCAATGGGAATTTGTGCGAAGGTGCTCGAGCCTGGTATTATAGCGTGGCTGGGGGGACATAGACAACTTTCCGTTTGCCCGTCGAGGAGCCGAAGAACCTTACCAGCTTCACTTTCTGCATCTGGTATTCTCGGGTAAACCAGTCACCGGATTTTGCTCCTGGGTATACGGGTATTGAGGGCATTAATGCCTATCTCAAAACACAGTCGGAGTCTGGCAAAGGCTCGCACATGATCACCCAGTATTTAAAGGTCCAGAAAGAGCTGGAGAGAGCATCTCAGAGAGGAGCCGAGGGAGGCTCAAGAGAGGAGCCCCGAGTAACCCGGAGCAGAACCAAGCTAGGGCCACAGGAGGGGCCTTCTACCACCAAGGCTCAAGAATTGGTGAGTAAGCGTTGTCGGGGTCCTACCTCAACTGCTGGTCCTGTTTCGAAGAGGGCTCGGAGGGAATTAGCAACAGAAGTCTCTCCTTCGGAAGGCATTTCTGCTGGAGTTGAGGACTGTCCTGAAGACCTCTTTATCATGGTTGAGGAACCGCCAGAGGATAAAACTCTCCCCAGTTTAATCCGTGCTCCTAGGTCGCACCGAGGGACCTGTAAGATTGCGGGAGAGGGGGAATTGGTTGACAAACTCACTATAGCTGACGAGGAAGTACAGCTCGTGGGAGGGAATGTCCAAATTCCAGGGTTCTCAGCTCGGCCTGAGCCTTCTTCTGCTCGTGAAGGGAGAGATAAGGCACAGCGGTCAGGGCCTCCTAGTGTCTTCATCTCCAGCGCTCGGATAATCGACCCTAGTCCTACCACTGGGGTGATTGGTGGCAAGGCTCCGGTCACCGAGGACCTTTGCGTTGAACTGTCGTCTTCCGCGTCTGATACGGAAAGCGACTTTGGAGATAAAGTCGGCTACGGCCATGAACCGCCGGCTATAATCCCTGCTGAAGGTATAACTTCTTCGCCTGTCGAGGTGATGGAAACAGAGTTGACCCAGCCCAAGGGGATTGAGGCTTCGGCCGCTGAGATAACCTTGGAGGGGGCAGCTGTTGAAGTTGGGGAGCCTTCCCCTTTGCCAGGAGGGGAAACAACCATTGAGGCTGAGGAGGTTCTCACTCCGCTGGTGAAGAAGGCTACTGCTGAAGCTGGGGAGACTCCCATTCTACAGGACTCGATGCCTCTGGACCTCGATCCTAGTAAGGCAGCTCTGACTGAGGGGACTCAGGTGGGGAGTCTGACGATCAGCACCCTTCCAGAAGGCCCCACAGCTCAATCCTTGGTGGAAGTTTCTGAAGAGGTTGTGCTTACAGCTCCTTCCTTGGTCGTGGAAGCTCCTGCAGAGGCAGCGCTCCCGGAAGCACCAATGGGTAGTCTTGTTCTGGCCACATCGACGGCTGGCACGGCTCTTGTGCGAGAAGACCCGCCCTATATCCCTTGTCCCGTGACAGAAAAAGGGTCGGGAAGCTTCTTAGGTGGTGAAGACATGGGGGATCTGGCACGTCAAATGGTGCAACAATTCTTCACCTCGATGGGATCATGTATTGATCTCATCTTTCGTGGACACAGCACCTTCCAGTTCGCCCAGAGGCTTCTTGAAAATATGGCCGTGAGCGTCGAATTGGCGGGAGGCCCTTCACTTGCCAGGGCATGCCTGCGGGTGGTAGAGCAACTTGGAGATAACCTGCGGGAGCTGGAATCTTTGGAAGATGCAGGTTCTTCCGGCGAGGCCCAGGCCATCCTGACTAGGCTCCTAGCTGCTCAGGAACGGGAGCGACAGGAGGCGGAGGCGCAGATCACTGCCGAGATCCGTGACCTTGAATATTCCAAGGCTGAATTTCAAAATTAGCCGGAGATTCGAGGGAATCTGAGCTCAGTGTGCAGAGCACGGAGCAGGTCATCCTCAGAACTCGGGACATTATTGCCAAGGCGGAAGCTGTTCTTGCACTAAATGAGGAGAAACTTGTCTCCCTCAAAAAGGAGCTTGAGGAGCAACGGGCCGCTACGGCGCGAGCTGAAGAGAGTCTGTCTCTGCAATCTTCCAGGGTGGACTCTCTGCGGATGCAACTGTCTGCCAGAAGTTTCTTATCTGAGGCGGAGCTGCGGGACCGGGCTATCATGGAGGCTGAAAGGACGCGCCAGCATGAGATTCACCGCCTTAGGGAACAAATCCGTTCCTTGGTGAACCAGGACATTTAGCCTTCTTTTCTTCTTTTTTTTTTTTTGAAAAGAAAAGAGACACTCTATTTATTAAGAGTGTTTGTATCCACTTCTATCATTTTTTTTTTGATATAATAGAAGTTTTCTTTGAAGCTTTTGTCCCAATTTCTTTGTCCTGTTGTGGATGAGTCCAACTCTTGATCACTAGTCGTGATTACGGAACTTAGGTAGGACTAAGTTCTTTTAATGGGACGCGGTCTTGGCGAGACGCGGTATTAATCCCACAGGGTGAGACGCAGTCATCAGTCTGCCGGAACTTAGATTTTACTAAGTCCTTTTACTGAGACGCAGCGTCAATCATAAAGTGAGACGCGGTCATCATTTCATAAGAACTTAGATTCTACTAAGTCCTTTTGATGAGACGCGGCGTCAATCACAAATCGGAACGCGGTCTTCTTGATGAGACGCAGCATAGAGTGAAAACGCGGCCTCCGAACGCATCGTCAATCACAGGGTGAGACGCGGTTCTTAGTTCATGAGAACTTAGGCAGGACTAAGTCCTTTTGACAAGACGCAGCATCAATCCATAGGGAGACGTGGCCATCTTTGTTTCATGAGACGCGGCATTCGTTCAGGGAGACGCGGCTCTGAATAACGCGGATCTGCTTCTGCGAAGAAGGAAGCGGATCAGGCAGACGCGGGAGACGCAGCCTTGTGCCTTTCCCTTAATTCTGAGGGGACGCGACTTTGACTCGCGCAGGCATCTTTCTGGGACGCGGATGGGTGGATAGTTCTTCAATCCGCGTCTGGGTGTAAACTCCCAGGCGTTACATACAGCCTGTCATAGGGATTTGGTGTGATCTTTAAACGTCAGATGCGGATTTTCCGCTTTGTTTCCCGAAGCAGTTGTCCATGCGTCGGCTGCTGATTGGGCTTGAGTATTGATTCTCTTAAATGAGAAACCAGTGCGGGCGGTTGGAGATTAGCGCCAGCGGCGGTTCTCGAAGCAGCGTTACACGCGTCCGGCCTTTATTGGATCTTGGCAGTTGTGCAGTTATTAATGCCGGCGGTTCAGATTACGGGGCCATAAACCGCTGTTATCAGGAGCTGCCTATAAATAGGGCGCCCTTTCTCCCTTCAATCCTGCCTTTGGACTATTTTGTTTTTTGAGAGAGCGCTTTGAGAACTTTCATCTTCCTCAGAGAATTGTCTCCATGGATGAGGATGGCTCTGAAGATGACCCAGGGCTTTTAAGCTCCTGTTTGGTCCCTTAGGAGAAAACAACTCTTTGCCCGGTGACCGCGTTTGCGTCCTGGTGCAGAGAGTACAACTCTTGACGGAGGTCTCCACGGGTATGCAGTTCGTTTCACCATGACACTTTAGATTCACCATGGCCTGTACCTTGGCTTCATGTCATCTGGACCCCTCATGAAGTCTGCATTGGTGCATTCCTTCTGGAATTTGTACCATGGGCTTGAACTTCTCCGGACGCGCGTGCAGGAATCTTTGGCCCTTGGTGTTGGCGCGTTTTATGGCTTATGCCTTAGCGCGTTTCATGGCCAATGCCTTGGACGAATTCCAAAAAAAAAAAGGTTTCAGACCCGCACCTTGCAACTCCTGTTCATGGAGATGGCAATTTTCGGCGTCTGTGCCTTTTCGGCGTTTGTGCTCTTTGACCTAGGCACAGAATGGGACCGCGTTTTGATTCGCGTTTGTCTCTGCTGATGCAACAGTTTGGCTTGCTGCGCGTGTCATTCCTGCGTCTTGGTAGACTGCATGGATCATTCCCGCATTTGGCTAACTGCGTGGATCACTCCCGCGTTTGCCTCTGCTGACTTAGTTTTTCTCTGTTTACACTAAGCTGCAGATTGTTCTAATTCTCTCTTTTTGTTCCTTGCAGGCTTGCTGGGCCCTTGGAAGAATACTTCGGTCGGCGAACTCGTTCAACCTTCACCTATGAGAGAATATATTATGGTCCTCGTCACCTATAAGAGAGTATATTACATCTCTGACGAGGACCCAACCCTCGCCAAGGTCTCTTCAGATCTGGTGCAAGAGACGGATAGGCTGAGTACCGGCGAGGGTGGTCCGGCGGTTGCGGCGGCGGATGAGATCCTCTTCCTCTCCCACTCCAGAAGTCACATCAAGGACACTCCGTTGGATGGCCTGCTGGGGAAAGGGATGGTGATGAAACCCAGAAGTGACATCGAGGACAGTTAAAGTCCGTTGAGTCTTCTGCTGGGGGAAGGATCAATTCTTGAAGGAAGAGTTGCCGAACTTTTTGCTGCCGCCGGACTAAGTGGAGGGTGGCATCCTTTGTGATGACTCCGAAACTTCTGCTCTCACCCCAAGAGTGACTCCATGTTTGTTGGATAGTCTACTAGGGAAAGAGACGCGCCTGAACGAAGGGTTGCAGGACCTTCCATTGCCACTGGACCTCAAGAACACTATTGCTCTTGGCTTGGTCAGCTAGGGCGCTTTCGAAGTTGGCGTCATGCATCAAAGTGCAACCGGCTCCAATTGTGCACCTGGGATCAGATGCGGTTTCAAGGAGTGAGTACGGCCTCAGAGAGAGAGAGGGACTTCTTTGTACTCCTTAATTGTAACACTCAATCTTATTGTATAAGAGAGCGTTTTGTATCACTTTCATGTGTTTGGATATGAATAAAAGTGACACTTTTCTTTTTGCTTCTTTCTGTTGTCTTGAACGTTTTATTTTAGAAGCCAAAGAATAATTTTGGTGGACCCGCCACTTTATAAAAGAAAGTGACGAGTGGAGCGCGTACCCCCAGAGAAGGTGAACTTTTATCAAGGATTTGGGATTAACTTGATTTAAGATCAGCTGGGGATTTTGATGGAAGCATTGTTTATTGGTGTAATGTTAACCAACACTGCCTCCAGAATGAATTTGATACTCGGTTGGGGAGAATATCAAATGAAACTAGACTCGTAGGGAATCTAGTAAGATTTTTACCGTTAGAGGTGTGATATTAACTTAACGGTTTAGAAGTAGTCTTGTCAGAAGTGTAATATTAACTTGACAAGGATGTGAGTTAGAGGTGTGATATTAACCTAACTCATCAGCATCTCAGTTTTATTTGGGAAAACTGAGAGTGTCACTGTCATAGGTGTGATGTTTAACTTAACAGTGATAGAAATGCTAGAGGTGTAATGTTGAACTTGGCATTAGTCGTCTCGGCTTAAAGAAGTCGAGGAAAGGTCATAGCCATAGGTGTATTGTTGAACTTAGCAATGACTCGGATGCTGGAAGTGTAGTGTTAACTTGGCATCGTCTATTTCAGCTTCGATATGGAAGTCTGAAGAAAGGTAACTGTCAGAGGTGTGATATTAACTTGACAGGCACTCGATGTACTGCTTAGAGGTGTAATGTGAACTTAAACAGTAGTTTGTCAGAGGTGTGATATTAACTTGACGAGAATTTGCTTGCGATAGGAGCAATTTGAGGACCTGTCATTCTATTGATGAGAATTGACAAGTGGAATTTGAGGTGCCAGAGGTATAGTGTTAACTTGGCAAATTTGAGAGTTTGTTACTCTATGCAGAGTTAACAAGCCAGGTTTATACTCGACAAAGAGTATTCATTACCAGAGGTATAGTGTTAACATGGTAATGATTGCATTTTGTGGTCCTACCATTCTATGGATGAGAATTGGTAAGGGATTTTTGGAGGGAAGAGTGGAATCAAATCCACTTAGGTGGATTTTTAGCAAACCCTCAGCTGTCAACGGATTTGAGGTGCCTTTACCAACTACCGTTTGAGTTGGGCTAGCCATGCTATTCCCCTCAGCATGATGAGTTGTCGAAGACTTATGTTGGGCTTAAAGGCCAACATTTTCCTCTATCCTTAGCCGTCGGAGGCGTCGGATCAAATGGGAACGTGTCCCTTAGGATTTTTAGCAAATCCTCAGCTGTCAACGGGTTTGTCATGCCTTTACCAACTACCGTTTGAGTTGGGCTAGCCATGCTATTCCCCTCAGCATGATGAGTTGTCGAAGACTTATGTTGGGCTTAAAGGCCACATTTTCTTCTATCCTTAGCCGTCAAGGGCGTCGGATGTTTGATCAGAGGTGTATTTTTAACTTGATCGGTGGAAGAATGCCATCTAGGGATAGTATTTCTTCAGGAATTTGCCATTGATTGGCATCATGAGTGTATCGCCATTTGAGGTTATGAGGCGATACGATCCATTTGAGTAGACTGACTCTACTACAAACGGTCCTTCCCATTTGGGTTGGAATTTTCCTTTCGTCTTGTGTGTCATGACCATGGGTCTTCGGACGGCTAAGACGAGGTCGCCTTTCTTGAAAGTTCGGGATTTGACTTTCTTGTTGAAGGCTCTGGTGATACGAGCTTGGTAAAGCTCGATTTGTTGTTGGGCCTGCAGACGCTTGTCGTCCAAGGCTTCCAATTCTTGGAGTCGCTGTCGATGCTTCTCCTCTGTTGTCATTTCCGCTGTCAAAGCGACGCGAAGAGAGGGAATTTGAATTTCCAGTGGAAGGACGGCTTCGCATCCGTACACCAAGGAAAATGGCGTGGCTTTAGTTGGGGTTCGCACAGTCGTGCGATAGGCCCATAAGCATTCGCCCAACTTATCGTCCCAGTCTCGTTGACTTTTCGAGACGAATTTCTTGAGAAGCTTGCCAATAGTCTTATTGAAAGCTTCTGCGAGGCCGTTAGCGGGCGGATAGTATGCCGTTGATGACACACTCTGGATTCTGAACTTGGCGCAGAATCTCTGAAAAGCCTGGCTGATGAACTGGGGTCCATTGTCATGGACAATCCGCCGAGGCACACCGAAGCGGTAAATAACGTGATATTTCACGAACTTGATCACGTTAGAAGATTTCACCTCTTTCAAAGGGATAGCTTCGGCCCACTTTGAGAAGTAATCGGTTATCGCTAGGATGAACCGATGTCCCTTTGATGATGGTGGGCTGATAGGACCAACCACGTCCATCCCCCACATTTCGAACGGCCAGGTAGAGGTCGTAGAGTGGAGGTATCCTGGTGCTTGATGGATGAAATCGCCATGTATTTGACAGGCGTGACATCTTTTGGCATAAGCAACAGCATCGGCAACCATCTTGGGCCAATAGTAACCCAATCTTTGGAGTCGGTTTGCCAGCTTCGGGCCAGGTTGATGAGCTCCACAAGTACCATCGTGGGCTTCTTTCAATACTCCTTGGGCTTCTTTTGATGAGAGGCATCGGAGCAGGATCCCGTCATGCGATCGACGATACAATGTTCGCGAAATCGCATTGTAGTAGAATTTGGAGGCTTTCCTTCGGATGGCAGCCGCCTCCCTGGTGTCTTCGGGCAAGATGCCGTACAAGACAAAATCAATGTAGGGGAATCGCCAGTCTTTAAGTTCTGGATCGGTTGACACTTCAAGTGTTTCCTTACCGCGACGATCTCCTGTTGACCTCTGGTAGTCTCCGAGGGGACTTTTTGGGCAGTATAGGTCGTGGCTATAGACGAATACCTTCTCCATTGCTCCAGCTGGAAGAGCTAAGGAGGCAGCAAGGGATGCAAGTGCATCTGCATGCGCATTTTGCTTGCGCGGTACATGGTCGATGTAGAAGTTTGAAAACCTCTCGGCCATGTGGATTGTCGCGTTGTAGTAGGGTACTAGATCTTCATGCCTGACCTCATACTCTCCGCGAACTTGGCTGACGATGAGTTTAGAATCACCGTATGCCTCGAGATTTTTAACGCCAATCTCATCGGCGAATTGCATCCCAATCAAAAGAGCGTTGTATTCCGCCACATTGTTGGAACAGGGCTCGGTTAACGAGATAGCTCGGGGAATCACGTAATTTTGTGGGGAGACGAGTACTACTCCTACCCCCGCAACTGTACGTCCCTTAGAGCTTGTTCTCGATGCGCCATCGAAGAAAAGTTGCCATACTTGTCCTTCGAACAATGTCTGGGTCAGGCAGGCTTCGGCGACCTCGTCTGGGAGATCCTCGTAGAGTTTGGCTGCCCTGGGATTTGGGTGTTCAGCTAAGAAGTCCGCCACCGCTTGTCCCTTAATAGCCTTTTGTGGCAGAAAATGCATCTCATATTGTGATAGCAATATGGCCCATTTTGCCAGCCGGCCATTTAGTGAAGAAGGCTTTGTCATAAGTAACCTCAGGGGGTTGACTTTGGATATGACATTTATGGTTTGGCCCACCAGATAGTGTCGCATTTTCTGAATGGCGAACACCAGTGCCAAACATTCCTTCTCGATCGGGTTGTACCGATGTTCGGCTCCGATCATCGTTCTACTTAGGTAGTAGATTGCTTGTTCTCGCCCCTGGTCATCATTCTGAGCTAGTAGAGCTCCCAAAGAATGATCCATTGATCGGACGTACACCAGGAAGGGCTTTCCGGATACCGGAGCTGCCAGGACTGGTGGTTGGGTGAGGTAGTGCTTGATCTCCTCAAATGCTTGCTGGCAAGCGTCGTCCCAAATGAACGAAACGCCCTTCTTCATCAGCTTAGCGAAGGGTTGGCATCTCCCGGAGAGATTTGAAATAAATCTGCGGATATATGCCAATCGTCCTTGTAATCCTCTGAGCTCCTTGAGGCTTCTGGGGGGTTGCATCTCTTGGATAGCGCGGACTTTCTCTGGATCCAAATGGATTCCTGTGGAAGTCACGACAAACCCTAGGAATTTGCCACTGGCTACCCCCAGGAAGGACTTGGTGGGGTTCATCTTCAATTGATGAGCCCGCATGATGTCGAAGACCACCCTCAGGTCTGCTATGTGATCACCTTTAGTGCGGCTTTTTACCGCAATGTCGTCGACATAACATTCCACCGTTTTGCGTATCTGCCGATGGAAAATGGCATTCATGGCCCTTTGGTAGGTTGCCCCCGCATTTTTCAGACCGAAGGGCATGACGGTGTAGCAATATACCCCTAGAGGTGTCCTGAAGGAGGTGTGCTTTTCGTCATCGGGATACATCTTGATTTGATTATATCCTGAGAACCCGTCCATAAAGGACATTCGCTCGAATCCACAAGTATTGTCAATCATGACATCTGTGATTGGCAATGGGAATTCGTCTTTGGGGCAGGCCTCGTTTAGATCACGGAAGTCGATGCAGATCCGGATCTTCCCGTTCTTCTTGGCGACGGGGACGATGTTGGCTACCCAGTCGGGATGCTGTTCCTCCCTGATAAAGCCGGAGTCAATAAGCTTCCTGACTTCTGATTGGATTGCCTCCATTATCTCTGGACGGAACCGTCGCTGCTGTTGTTTAACGGGCTTCATGTCCGGATTGATGTTGAGGCGATGCATAGCCACTTGAGGATCAAGTCCAGGCATGTCCTCATAATTTCAGGCGAAGACATCTATATACTCTTGTACAAGAGATATTAAATCCTTCTTCTCTGGAGGCGACAGGCCGTCACTTATGAAGATGGGTTTAGGATTGTCTTCATCTCCTAGGTTGACTTGAACAACCTTGTCTTCTGTGGGTGGCTCACGCTGTTCAAAGCGGATGTCCCAAAGAGCATTCAAATGTCTGATCCAAGGGTCTGTATCGGATTGGATCATTTCTTCATCTTCATCCTCCAGATGGCTTGTCGAAACCATGTTTACTGAAAGCCCTTTGAAGATGTTGCCGACACTGACATCTGATTCCCATGACGACGTGTCTGATGAGCAGTCATGACTTGACAGTCTCTCCGAATCAGAGGCTGATGGCACTGGAGTTGATACATAGCCCAACCCCCGGCGCATCTGATGATAGTAATCAGGGGTTTTCCCTTTCGGTACAAAGGATCGAAGCAGTGTTCTTCTTCCTTTTCCGAAGTTCAACCCAGGCCTGTTGGTTAGATCATACCCCATGCGCTTCATCATCTTGAGCGTTCTTGGTTGATAATGATCGAACTGAGGGGATTCATCCTCACCTTCCGATTCTTCGTGGGGTATAGGTTCAGATGCGATTCGCCCAAAAAGTATTGGTCTTTGGCCTTTTCGTCCGGCTGGAACCATGAATACAGACTCTTGCGCGTCACCATTATCTTGGTATGTCCGAAGGATGATTTCACCGGTACATGCAAAGATGTCTATTGCCGACCAGAGGTCATCGTCCACGTCGGTAGTGGTATCCGACGGTATTGAATCGGAAACATACACAGGGAAATACGCAAAGTCTAAATCTTCATTAATGTACCAACCACCCGCATCGTCGGTGGTATCAACATCGAGCTTATTAGTGCTCTTTACAATGGGCTCCAACTCCCATAGGCACTCTTCTTTCTCAGGCTCAACGTCAGCTTCATTACCAGAGTCTGGCTCCTCTGGTTGTGGGGTTTCATTAGTCTCCTCCGGATCCTGATATAAGAGGGAGTCCGTGAAATAATTTTCAACCCCTTTAAACGGATGCCTTTCGGCAATCAACGTTCGGACCTGTCCACTCTCATCAATGTATTTCATGACTTGGTGGAGAGTAGAGGGAACGATGGAATTGCGGTGAATCCATGGTCGTCCCAGCAACAGGTTGTAGGAAGTGTCCGCGTCAATGACGTAACACGTCACTTCTGACTTAAGGCTCCCGATCTGGCATTTGAGCTTGATCTTCCCCATTGGGCGGGAGCTGTTGGCATTGAACCCGTAAATAGTCGTCTGGGTAGGGCTCAGACGATGGGTAGGAATGCCTAGAAACTGCATAACCCGGCGAGGTATGATGCTCAGCGCGGACCCTGGGTCTACCTGGATGCGGTTGACCTCGGATGACCCAATATACCCTGTGAAGTATAGGGGTCGGTCATGCTTCCCTTTAACCTGCATGTCATCTGTTGTGAAGGTGATGCAGGGAGCATTTGGGGAGGTGTGGAGGCAATCCTCTTCATCTTCCTCCCTTGGCACGCGGGTCATAAAGACCTCAGCATTTGCCAGAGCTTCTTGTAGAGCCTCTCTGGTTGACTTTGATAGCCTCAGGAGCTCATACAAGGTAATGCGTGCCGGGATGTTGGCTAGTTGAGCCAAGACGTCGAAGCGGTAAGGTGTCGAGGATCCTTCTGTTACACCTTTCGCAAGAACTCGAGAAAACCGAGTTTCTTTCTGCTTCTCCCCAGGCTGTTTAGAGGAGGGCTTGGCTGGTTCCACGGCTGGTTGCGGAGAAGCCGCTGATGTCTCGCCGTACTGCTTCAAGTATGCCTGTCCTGAACGGGTCCCTGCCGTAGGTTGGCTGGGCTCTGCGGCCAGGACTATTGTTTCCTCTTCTGAGTCAGTCAGCGAGGGAACATCAGTGTCCGCTTCTCGAGAAGAGGCGCATATCACATGGCAAGATGAAGCCTTCCCTTTGCCTTTGGACTTCCTGTTGGTCACAGTCGTCCATTGTTGCTCGTCGACGAGGTCAGGGTGGACCCACATGATTTCCCCTCGAGGTGTAGAGACGGGTACCAAGCCTTTCTCCTGTTGCTGATGAGGGTCTGTGTTGACCACCCTCAGTTCTCCTTTCGGGACAGAGATTACCCCCACGGGTGTCGGGGGTCGTGTCCCAAACTGGAGAATCGATGTCATGTTGGCCGTCATCTTCTTCTGCTCCGGTCGGAGTTTTAATACCTCCGCGTCAATCAGAGCTTGAAGGATGTCCTTAAAGACATAGCAGCTTTTGGTAGGATGTCCGAGCATCCTGTGGTATAAGCAGTAGGTGGGATTGTCGGTCTTGCCGACCTCCTCCGGGCGCCTAATTTCAGGGAGCTTCAGTCGATTGCTCTTGTTGAGTAGCTTGAAGAGCGAATCGACGTGTTCCTCCTTGAAGGAATACTGCTTGTTGGGGCGTGGCTGGCTTGAAGAGCCACTTGCCCTGCCTGTTTGAGGTTTGGTGGGAGATTTGGTCTCCGTCGCCAAATTATCCTTCCGCTTGGTTTGGAGGGAGGTGTCTGGTGCCGGTGCACGCCTTGTCGACCTTTCCGGCCGCAACTTGCCTTCCTCTGCCCTGACACGGGCAACAATCTCCTCAGCCTGTTCACCTTGTTGGACTAACTGCTTCCAGGTGCGGCTTTCGGCAACTCCTATTTGAGCAAGGAGTGAGGTTTGGAGATTATGGCGACATGTTTCCACCAGGGTGGCCTGGGTCATGCCGCTTGGACATCGGAGTGCCATGTTCCGAAATCTTTCTACGAAAGACTTGACGGACTCTCCCTTTCGCTGTTTTGTAGCTAAAAGGGTAGGCATTGTGACCTCTGAATCATCTTCGAAGAAGCGTGTTAGAAACAGCTTCTCCAAGTCACCCCAGTTCTTGATGGAACCTTCGGGAGCTTCATGAACCATTCAAAGGCCAACCCTTTTAGGGTGCCGATGAACAGTCGCGCCAGGACGGCATCGTTATCTACCACATTCCCGGTCTGGGATTTGAAGTAGTAGATGTGCTGGTTGGGTGACCCCTTCCCGTCGAATGCCTGGAGAGTTGGAGCCTTGAACTTAGGAGGGTACGGGACTAAGTCCCACTCGGCCGGATAGGGCCGGACTACCCCAGCTTCTTGGAGGCCTTTACGGTTGGTAAGGGCCTCGAGGCGCTGCTCCAGTTGACTCATTCTTTTAGCATGAGCCTTTCCCGGGGTCTGGTCGCTTCTTGCCTGCGACGAGGGCTTGGACACATCCGAGGTAGATCGTCGTGTCTCGTCAGAAGATTCGGAGGGTGGGCTTTCTCCTTTTCTCCCTTTCCCCTTTGGTCGTCTAGGAGGAGATCTCGCTCTTTCTTCAAGCAATTTCTCGAGCATATGCTTGAGGGAGTCAATGGATCTCTGTTGAGAGGCGATTATATCCATCTGGTGCTTCTGCGTCTGTTCTAAACGCCTGGTCGTCTCCTCAGGAGTGTCTGCCATGTAGGCGGAAGCCTCCTTCTCGACGGAAGAGTTTGAAGCTTGCGACCCCACTACAGCAGAGTGAGAATCACCCGTTCTAATGCCGCGGGCTAAGGCATTATAGTCAATTGGGGGAATGGCCCCCGTCCGGGTGCGAGTGTGTTGATACACTCCTTCCGGTACAGAGTCAGACTCGGAGTCATCTGGGCTGACTGCAATTTGTTTCCCCTTACTCCTGCTAGTCATGTTTGCAGTAAGCTCCGGGTATTCAACATCTGAGAAGGTTCTCCTCCTGTGGGAGCGTCTTCTCTTGGCTGATGGGGGAATCAGGGTCAGCTGTCTAATTAAAGACGGCTGGTGCACGCCTGACTCGCAATGGCATCCAGAGAGCATCTGGATGAGCTGTTGACAGTAGCATGGAGAAGTGGTCTGATTGGCACTCCTCTTCCTTGTCAAATACTCCCTCAAATCTGTGGGAGGGGGATTAAAGAAACTGGTCTCGCAACGTCGACGACGGGAGACAGTCATGTGCTGTTCAGCCTGGACACAGGTTTCAGAAACGCGGCTGTTGCGTCGCGGCTGCGTCACGCGCGTCTGGCGTCTCTGTTGATATGAGACGCGACTTTCGCGTTGCTGTCTGCTGCGTTGGAGCAGAGAGACTTGGGAGAGAGTGGGCTGCTGGGCCCCACGCCTATGGGCGCGTGCTTCCTGCGTTTGACGAGACGCAGAAGCTTCGCTTTGGCGTTTGACAAGTTGGTCTTTAGAGGGCTCAACTTGGGGAGTCTCGCGTTTGGGTCGCCAAACACAGACCTCTCGCACTGGACGAGGTGCGGGCAAGGCATCGGATCGCACGCTGCGTTCAACCCCAGTCAGAAACCCAACAGTTCCGACCGAGTGTTGACGCGCGCGTCTTCTCTGTCGACGCTCGGCATTCCGATTGCGTCGTGGAGGAAGAGAGAAGCCAACAACTTCCTGGTTTGTAGAACCAGGGGTGTTTGCCACGCGGGTCTCCTGAGAGACGCTGACGCGGGCGTTCTGTGCGACACGGTCGATCGCACCAGTAGATGTGCCGGGGACCACGCGGGCCTTCAGAGAGGAGTTGGCGCGTGTGTTCTGCGCGGCGCGGTTGATCGTAGCAGAGGAGTCTGAGGTTACGCGGGCCTTCTGGGAGGCGTCGGCGCGTGGACCAAACTTGGCACAGTAGGCAGCAGGAGCACCCGACAGAGCCTCAGATTGGGCTTCAGGGGGCTGTCCACTTGAGACCCTGCGGCAGACGCGGGTCTTTGGGCTCTTGGAGCCAGAAGAGAGGAACTCTTCATACTTCGCCTGGTCGAACTCGACGACGAGGGATTCGACCATTTTCCCCTTACGGAGAACGTCATCTTGCACCACGGTGCGCTCGTCAGTAACGAAGGTAATCCCCAGCGGAGTCGCCATCTCTTGTAGGGGCCGGGAAAGTTTGGTGGTCGGAGAAAGTGGTTTTAGCTGTAAAAAGATTTCCTTAATTCAAGCGAAACGATTACAACCAAAAGAACTACTCTTCCCTCTTTTCCAGTTACAAGGGAGGGAGGATGTCTGAATCTTTCCTTTTTTAAAGCTGGGTTCTTCGTGTGGCGATGGAGAGTGAATCTTGTTCTCCGTTGACCAGATGACCGTCCTGAACCGTCGGGGGTCTTCTCTTCGGTCGGTAGAAAGAGTAACTCAGCTCCGTCTACCAAAACTCTCAAAGAGGAGGTAGGCGAAGAGCGGCTAGTACTCAGTAAGCTCGCTGAAGAGTCGTGCTTCTCTTTTGATGATCCTTCTGCCTGGATTCGATCGATTTTGATGATGCCCTCTCTCAAAGCTCTCGCTCTTCAAAACTCCGATCTTCTGCCAAGCTTGATCCTCTCAAGCCTCTATCCCTGTGTGTCTCTCCAAAAAACTCCGATCCTCTCTTCATAGCAAACAAGGCTATTTATAGGGATCTCAGGGGGTGAAGGTGCCTCCTGAAAACGCTCCCGAATGAGGGGCCACTACCCGCTACATGCGAGGTGACTGGCCCCGCAATCAGGGCAGTTGCAACTGAGACGCGGGCGTTGGGCCGAACGCGCCTTGAAGTTTGAGACGCGGGCGTCGAGCCAAACGCGCCTTGAAGTTTGAGACGCGGGCTTCGGGCCTTCACGTCTGGATGCTGAGGCGCGGGCGTCGGGCCGACGTGCCTTGATGCTGAGACGCGGGCTTCGAGCCGACGCGTCTGAATGTTGTGACGCGGGTGTAGAGCCAACGCGTCTTAATGCTGAGACGCGAGCATCGATTTCTCGCGTCTAGAGCTTGAGACTCTGCTTCCTTAATGCTGGTCTGTTAGTCATTTTTAGACAGCCTACAAGGTATAGAATGCAAGGCAACAAAACGATCAGATATGTAACAATGAGATGCACCTGAATCAAAGAGGGCAAGAACAGGTTTTGAGTGTACCCTGATCTTACCTGTTACTACTTCTCCAGAAGTTTCGGCCTCTTCCGCTGTCAAGTTGTAAGCTCGTCCTCTTCCACGACCTGCTGCAGCTCTAACTCCCCTCTGGACTGGGCGGTTTACTTGCTGTGGGGGAGGGGGAAGAGCTCTCCTAACCATCGGTCCCTGGTTCCTCTGTCCTCTGGTCCTGGAAGTGCTGGTAGTACTTGGTTGGCTATTCCCATTCTCTTGTGGGGGCAGACTTCTACTGAATGATCACGGGAACCACATGCCAGGCATAACCCATTTGCCCTTCGGCAATTCTGCTGAGTGTGACCCGGTTTCTGGCAATAGTTACAAACGGGGAATGGTTGGGTTGTCTGGAAGGGGGCTTGCCGAAATGGTCGTCTCATTGGCGGAACCCTCGCCGCTCTGTATGGGCCCCCTCTCCCTGCTGGTGGAAATGGCCTCTTCATGGCCGGTTCCTTATCATGTTAGATTTTCCTCTCTCCAGTCCTCGCTCCACCTCCCGAGCTATAGTGAGGACTTGGGAATATGTTTTCAGCTGTTGGGGCATTAAGAGGATTTGAATGTCCATTCGCAAACCCTGTTGGAATCTACTCGCCCGCTTTTCTTCATCAGCCACCATATATGGAGCGAAGCGGCTCAGCCTCAAGAACTCAGCGGCATACTCATCCACACCGGTTCCACTGCTGAAGTCGGATGAACTGTTCTTCCATTCTTTCTGAGCGGTGGCAGGGAAAATCTACTATAGAAGCTTTGAGAAAACTGGTCCAAGTGACAGGTTTCTCCAGTCTTGCTTCTTCAGCTAGCCACCAGGTCCTGGCTACATCCTTTAGTTGAATCTTGGCGACCTCCACTTGATTTTCTTTTGGGACCCGGGCTGCGTTCAACAGATCTGTGGTGTCAATCAGCCATTGCTCAGCATCTAGTGGTCTCTCTTCTCCCGTGAATATCGCCGGTTGTAACCGCCTAAAGTCTGATACGTTCCCCGGCCTTTGTTCCTTAGGAGTTGCTAACTCTTGCCGAAGGAGTTCCGTCTGCTGTTGCTGATTCTCCATCATAGTCTGGATAACCCTCAGAATCTCAACATTCTCTCCCGCGGGTCCATTTGATGTTTGCCCGGAGTTGCTACGACCCTCCTTCTATCCATACTTGTGTTGGTAAAAGTAGACTGGGAACTGGAAAGATGAAAGAATTTTAGGACACAAGGAAAAGAATCAAGAAGGACTAGATAACTTGTACATTGTAGTTGGCAATGGCAAATTACATTAATTTGCTACTTGATTGTACTATAGGTGTGAGAGCCTAGGCTCTGATACCAACCTGTAACGCCCCGGTCCGGAGGGTACGGGGACGTCACTGCGACGTACATACGCAGGTCAGAAATACCCTTACGTATATACGCTAAGCATCAGTACAGACAAGAATCAAGTACGACAAAGCGTAGCGTCCTTTCATATGCCAACATAGGACGTACAAGGTACAAGGTTATCACAGAATGTGACATATATTTACATATCGCATGCATCATATATCACAGCCAAACTCAAAAATACTATTTACAATATGATTACAAAGATGCTCACGAGCTGAAGAAAGGTCCCGTGAGCCAAAAGGAAAGTCTGGGATGACAGCAACCGAGACTAATCAGCCTGCTCGGAAAGGAAAGCCTGGTCCTCCACAGAAGGCTCCACCTCGATCCAAGGTTCGGAACCTGAACATACAATTCAAGGGAGTCAGGACCTCCCAACAAGTAGAGCAGGTAATAGCTGAGTGGCAACAGAAACATGAACATGAGAGTTGGTACAATATCATGAGAAATCAGCCAGCAAGTAGAAGAAGCGCAACATGTTAAAAAGAAAGGGCATTATATAAGCTTAAGCTACGGCCTCATGAGACTAGTACCTCGAGGGAATAATCCAAACAAGGAAACCCTCATCTATATACCTTTATCTCATGACACCTGTAATCCAAGCGCATACAACACCCACAATTAGCGTCTTATTATTGTTATTATATTATACTCGTCTTACCCTGATATCTAGCTATGTGAACTAGCGTCCCAGCACACATAGATCCATATCCGAGTAAAGCAAGGTTGTTATTGGAAACCAGCGGGGGTATCAACGAACTATGTTTACAGTGGGTCCCGTGCATACCCGGGACCACGGCCCAGGATGTTCCGTTGCTTGGTGGACGGAACCTGCCGCAAGGCTAACATGAGGGACTTATTGTATGCCCTTATCATGATGGTACCAGGAAGGAGGGAGCCAGCACTCCCCTCGGTCGCCTGGAGGCCCACAGGTCAGACCGGAAATTTAGTTGCACAACATACCTAATACCACTGTAAACACGAACACATATTGACAGCCGCATGTTTCCCCGACCCAATGCAAGTTGTCTTATTTTATGAATATTAGCTAATTATCAATTTCGGGAATGAGCAGGAACATGTCAGGAATACAGGTATATCAGGAGTACTGGTTTCGTACTATCATGTAATCAAGTTGGTAAATCATGAGTCCGGTCATCATTCCCGTTACAGTGATAATTATAGGAGTCAGTGTATCATGCCTTGTGTTAATGGATAGCATGATAAGAGGTGATATTCATCAAGTAACATGTCATGAAATAACAATATATAATGCATGTTCCAAGTATAAGACTTATTCCCAAGAAAATAGTTACTCAAAGTGATTCAGTCAAGATTAGTCGACTAAGGAAGGTGATTAGTCGACTAATGGGGGAGTTAGTCGACTATAGGAAAAGGCAAGTCGACTAGTAAGGTGGCGTTACAGGAGATCAGCGTTTTCAGAAAAAGGGTTAGTCGACTAGGGTATTGGATAGTCGACTAGTCTGCTGCGTTTCGCAAAACGGCGTCTCACGAAGTCGCGTTTCACAGGTCCGCGTCTTGCCACAAGTCCGCGTCTCATGAATCCGCGTTTCACAAGTCCGCGTCTCAGGAAAGTTAGTCGACTAGGGATAATATTAGTCGACTAATAGGGTGCGTTTCAGAATAACAAGGCTGCGTTTGCAAGAGAGCTAGTCGACTAATGGGCTGGCAAGTCGACTAATATGGATGCAGAACAGAGAACAGATCCTGATGTTTGAGGGCTGAGTTTGTTGATATTATTACGAGTATAGAATTAATGTCCAAGTCTTGGCGAGTAGAATTACTCGCCTAGAACGCGTCCAATGTCCAGCAAGAGTGCCAAGTCAATCACCAAAACGATCACCGGAATAATCGTGAACGATTACCGGGAAATCTACGGTGATGAAGCTCGGTCCCAAACCAAAAGGAGGGCACCGGCCTAGAGTCCTGTCAACCGAGAAGAACACGGCCCCAAACCAAAAGGAGTGGCCGTCTCCACAAAAGGAAGAGGTTGATGGTGCAAGTCCAGTTCAATATGGCAAAACGAGATTTTGCAAACGGCGTGACGGGGAATGAAACTATAGTCCGCCGGAAAGAGGTTGATGAGGAGGCAAGGATGGTATGCTCGGTGGAGGCTACGGTGGTGCAGGTGGTGGTGGAGATTGTAACGCCCCGATCCCGCTGATACGGGGACGTCACTGCGACGTATATACGCAGGTCAAAAGTGCCCCCACGTATATACGCTAAGCATCAGTACAGACAAGAATCAGAGTACGGAAGCAAATGGTGCATTATACATTCCAACACATATATACAATTACAGAATTATCACCAGAGTGATTACAATATTACATGAATATCATATCACTAATATGCGCAAATGCGAGAGTACAAGGAATATACATAATATGAACGGTATAAAAGGGAGCTCGCATACAAGTATACAGGATGTACAAGTATGAAAAGTATAAAAGAGCACTCACGAGTTTGCTAAGGAAAAACTCGAGAGGCACAAAGGGGGTCTGGAAGGATGTGGCTCTGGACTGTCGTCTGGAGATCCACGATACCGCTGCGCCACTCTGAGCAGTAACGGGGGGAAATCCATACGCTCCGGGCTCCATGACCTGGACATAAGAATCCAGGGGAGTCAGTGAAACTCCCCAGGCGAGTATATATGAAGGCCAGGTTGCGAGCCAGGAGGAGCACAAGTGTCAAGTACAGGAGACAGGAGGGTTAGAACACAAAGGAAGTATATATGAACAAGTATATAATAATATCCATAAAACAGGAAATCCAGGATAAAGCAGAATATGAGCCGTTAATACGATAATACTCATAAAACCGGAAATTCGAAGTAAAATCCAAGACTAGCAAATATAGTAATGCATATCACAGATTCAGAGCCATTTAAGTTGCAGGCTTTAGTATGCGTCCCATTCCACATACCTCTACTTACAACTTAAGAGCCAGTTATTATGACACTTTATTATTACTCGTCTTACCATATATCTAGGTATGTGTCTCGGTATATATCCCAACTTACATACTTCCATATATAGAAAGTCGAGGTTGTTATTGGAATAGCGGTTGTATCAACGAACTATGTTTACAGTGGGTCCCGTGCATGCCCGGGACCACGGTCCAGGATTGTTCCGTTGCATGGAAACGGAAGCCAGCCGCTAGGCTAAACAGGAGGGACTTATGTATGCCCTATCATAACAGTAATAAGGGAGCCAGCTCTCCCCTCGGTCCCCTGGAGTACCACAGGTCAGACCGATATAGTGCACAACCTAATGCCACTGTAAACACGAACACATATCGATATCCGCATATTTCCCCCGACCCAATACAAGTTGGTCCTTTTTAGGATTCAATAGTTTAATTATCACTTTACGGGAATAATAGAATCAGGACATGATCAGGAAATCTGGAGTACATAAGTACTATACAGTCAGGTCACTGCATGTAAAGCAGGAATACAATATACAGGTCACTGATCATGATACAGGATAACAATCAGGATTCCCGTAAAGATGACAATCACAGTCAAGTACATCATGCTGGGTGTAAAGTGATAGCATGATAGGATGGTGACATTTAGCAATCAATCAAACAAGTCAGAGATAGATATTAGGTCAGTGGTAAGTCGTGGTCATAATAATAGGGTCTTGCCAAATAGTGGCATGACGGTAGTCAGGTGTTACCATACTAGAGGTCAGGTGATACCACGCCAGATGTAAGGTGATATACATGTGTTAAAAGTAAGCATGCAACTGATATATCTAAGGCAATAACATGGCAATGATAACATAGCAGAAATCTAGAAGTCAACGACCACGAAGGGTCGGCCACGCATGGTATAAAAGCATCAAAAGATATATATAGACATGGAATCAAATACATGAAAATAGGAAATGAAATACTTATCGTTCCGACGAAACTGGAAACTCAAATAGAGATAAGAGAAGAGCGAGACTACTCGCCTAAATCCTCAAAGCGCCGAAAGATCCGAAATCCACGAAATCCGGGGCACGCCATAAACTATGATATATATATATGTAGAGTGAAGAGGAAGAGAAAGAGAGAAGTGAAGATGATGTTAGTCAAGATACAAGTCAAGAAGTATAACATACAACATATACCAAGTATAAGATCCAAGTTTGAGAAGGTAAATAACTGTAACAAACAGACAGAATTAGTCGACTAGGGTAGGATGAGTAGTCGACTAATAAAGGGTTAGTCGACTAACAGTCTGGTATAGTCGACTAATACTGGGTCCCAGAGAGTTGGGATTCTGTTTCAGAAAGAGTTAGTCGACTAGGTAAAAAGGGTAGTCGACTAACAGGGAACTACAAGTCGACTAACAGATACTTAAGTCGACTAAATCTGAGATACAGAGAATTGGGGTTTTGGTTCAGGAATAGGTTAGTCGACTAGGGAGGAATAGTTAGTCGACTAGGGGGTCAAGTCGACTAATAGTTTAGGCATAAGTCGACTGGAGCCGAGAGTTGGGGTTTTTAGTCACAGGAAAATCTAGTCGACTAGGGTCATGGATGCAGTCGACTAAGGGTCTATAGTCGACTAATAATTGGGCTAAGTCGACTAAAAATGTGTTTCCAGAAATGGTTAAGTTTCAAATGAAGGGTTAGTCGACTAATGGCTAGGTCAAGTCGACTAAAACTGGGAAAACAGCAAACAGAACAGATTTCTAGGGTTTTGGTTTGATGATCTAAAAACATGGTTGTGATGGCACAAGTGTACATAATATGAAGAGATAAGTATACTAGAAATAGACTAAGTCTAGGAGAGTGAAATTACTCACTTGGATTGGTTGATTGGAAGAGGATGATGAAGAGAAAGAAGATGGGTTTGGTGTTGGTGAGGATCCTTGAGGAGGAAGGAGATGGAGGAGTTGTTGTTGGTGGTGATGGAGGAGGTGGAGCTTGGCCGGAGTTCGGGTCTCTCGCCGGCGTCGGGTGGCCGGAGGCGCCGTGGAGGTGCGGTGGTCACCAAGGGAGAGGAGGAAGAAGAAGTGAAGAGAAGTGATGAAGTGAAAAGAGAAATGAAAATGGGAAAGGAAAGGTATATATGGGATTTGGATTTTGTAAAGGGGATGCAATTAATAAAAGGGGAGGGCTTAATTGCAAAGTGGGGAGGTGAGGTGAGTGTCCTTCTCTTGGCCACTTGGCCGGCCATGGAGGAGAGAGAGAAAGAGATATTTGTGGAAGTTGGTGGAAGTGAGTGGAAGTTGTTGGAATTTTGGAATTGGAATTCTTGTGGATTGTGGAGGAAGGAAAGAAATAAAGGAAAGGAAAAGGAAAAGGAATTATAATGAGAAGATATTTTCTTGGGAAAGAAGATGAAAATAATGGAAGTGGCGGATTCCCGGGATTCAGTTGCGGATGCAGAAATCTTTCGGGAAAATACCGGAATTGTCCGAAATTCAAGTATCTCGGAACGACCCGAAATAATTACCAAAATCAATAATAATATATAAAGACCAATAGTGAAATCCGTTTGAAGAAATACTTTATAGTTTTAAAACTAAAATCCTGGAATCAATAATTACCGACTCCGTTGGAATTTTCATAAAATCCAAAATCCTCAGAAAAGAATGTAGGTAGAAAATATGATTCTAAGGAATAATGTCTAAAGAATCATTTAGAAATTCCAAACCGTTTAAGAATTAAAAATCCAGGAATCGGTCAGCGGCACTAGCCGACACCGGTTTTGAAGAATTCCTTTTAATCCAAGAAAATTCCAGAAAATCATATAAATCTAAATATTGGAAAACGATGTTAAAATTAAAATCGGTCAAATCTAATTATCAGAATGTCCAACCGAGCAATACTCTGGGATCGGGCCTTCGGTTCAAACTAAGGTTGACTCCGAATCCACGAACCCAAATCCAAGACAAACAATCATATAAAGAATTCGTAATACAGGATAAATACAGGAAGCAAATCGAAAAATACGATCGAAAAATCTGAATACGCAACTAAGTACGTATTCCGGGAACGGGTATTACAGAGATGGTGGTGAAGTTTTGGTGGAAAAATGGGTTCTTTGGTGGTGAAGAAGAGGAAGAAGATGGTGATGGAGATGATGTTTTGGTTTGTTGTTGTAGTTGGATGGAGGAGTATATGGAGGGGAGATTGGTGGATGGAATGGTGGAAGAGATGGTGGTGTATGGAGGGTGGAAAGGTGAGAATGGCCAGCCAAGGGCTGTTTCTTGCTGCTGTGGACGTTCTCAGGAAGTGGAGAAGGAAGAAGAAATGAAAAAGTGAAGAGAGAGAAGGAGTGGGGGAGTTATATATAAAGGGTAAGTTAGATTATAACAAGTTTGCCATTCACTCAATGAAACTTGCGTTCATGCTAAATTGGCCGCGTCCCACCACTCAAGGCTGCGTCTAGCTGCTGCTGGACGCAGTAAACAACCCTGCGTCCAAGAAACCAAGATTGTGTTTTAC
This sequence comes from Agave tequilana, assembly GCA_038442645.1. Lineage (NCBI taxonomy): Eukaryota > Viridiplantae > Streptophyta > Magnoliopsida > Asparagales > Asparagaceae > Agave > Agave tequilana. The sequence continues at coordinate 76,030 of JAVJIF010006753.1, forward strand.
AGGAAAGTCAAAGAGGTATGGGTGATTTGACTAGTGTTTGATTGGCCCATAAGCTTTAAATGCAGCATGGAGAGGATGGCTGCATTTAATGATGGATCCAGCTGGTGAAATCTCGCGTTTGAGGAAGGAGAGAGAAATACGGTAAAAAGAAAAGTGGAATACTTGGATAATTCTCGGTATCTGGGAAAATACCGAAACTCCAGAAATGCCCAAAAATTGAAGCGACTCAGAAAGCTACCCAAAAATTCTCAAAAATCATAAATATTATAAAATGACATTTGGTGAAATCGGTTTTCAGAAATTCTATCTCAGTTTTAAAATAAAAATCCTGAAATACACTGAGAACGGTGTCTACACCGGGTAGGCTGAATTTTTGATAAAATCAGAAAAATCCCAGAAAATGCCTGAAGGAAGAAAATACAATTTTAAGAAGGAATGTGAAAGCGGAATCCAGAATTTTGATTCCAATTGCAAATTAAAATTCCTGGAATCAACCAATGATACTGGCCGACACCGTTTTGAAGATTTATAATTAAATTCCGAAAAATTCCAAAAATCATGAAAAATCTAGATTATTAGAAGATAATATTTGAAACTAAAATCAGTCAAATCTGGATACCGAACAGGTCAAATCATGCAGTACTGCTATATGAGTAAGGATAGTAGAAAATAAATATAATAATATGCTCAAAATCAGAATACGTAACTGTGCCGTATACTGGGAATGGGGTGTTACATATTCCATTGAGGTTGATCTATATTATATCAAGTATCTTTAAACCAAAAAACAAGTATTTTAAATACTTTTTACCCATGAATCAAGTAGGAAAAAAACAGACGACTTAAATAGCGAGCTTGTTAGTTTAACGATGAAGCCTAACAAATTGGTTTGTATGGGTTTTTAAATGTTTTGATCATGAACAAATGGCTAAATCGAGAATTTGTATGTTCAAAGACAGATCTAACCAACTCATTACTTTCGACTGTCCATTTTGTACCGCTTGATGGTTAGGTAAAAAGTATCCAAAGCACATGATTTTTATTTTTTTAATTACTTTAAATAATATAGATCAACTTTAACGGGTGGATTTTGTATTTGAATGTTGGATGTTGCATTTGAGTGGGAAGGATTCAGGCTCGAATCCTTCCGAAATGACACAAGTCTATCTCTCTCTCTACACACACATCCGCGACAGTTTGGCCCAATGGTAGTCACTTTGTAACACCCGACTTAAATAAATCCGGATTATTGCCTAATGATTTTAATTTAACCGTGTGACAATCATGTGTTAAGCTTAATCCAAATTTTTAGAAAATATTAGAATTATTTGTATATGTTTTATGTACATTTAAGTATCCTCAATTTCGCATTTTAGTACTATGTAGTTGATACATACTTAATAAAGGTATAATACTTGTAAATACTATTACCTAATCAAATATAAATACCTAATACCTTATTTCCAAACATATTTAAATTTAGGGTGTGTTGGCAAATTGTGAGCAAAGAGGAGTGAGGTGGACTTTAATTAGGGTATCTTGGAAATTGAAGGGAGAGGTGTCAAAATTTTGTAATTAGGAAATTATTAAATGGGAAAATAATATTCCAATTTAACCTAACACTAAATTCCCAAAATCACTTCTTCTCCTTCTCTTTCGTTGGCTGAGAAACAAACCCCAAAAAATTCCTCTCCTCCATTGATCCAAGATTTTCTCTCCCTCTCTTAGATCCTAAGTTCTATCTCTCTCTCTCTCTCACTTCACCCTAGCCACGCCAGCAAAGGGGCGCGGCCAGGGGCGGCCTCGCAGGCGAGCGGCCGCGCAGACCCGGCCAGGGCGGCCTCGCAGGCGGGCGGCGCGCGTGGCTAGCGGCAGGGCGCCGCGGCGGAGGAGCCACGGACGCGCGGCGGCGCTGGGGGAGGCGCGGCAGCGACGTGCCAAGGAGAGGAGGAGGGTTTCGAGGTGGATTCCGGGGAATCAACGAATTGGATCGGATTCAGAATTCTTCGAGCAGAAATTAGGAAACAGAACCTAAATTGAGGTAAAAAATTATAAATCCCCTTAGATTAGATTATTTTGTGTCATGGTTTAATTTTAGGATTTATTGAATTAGGGCTTGATTCGGTGGGTGAAAGAGGCGGTGTTCTTCGCGTGGGTTTTCATCAAACAAGGTGAGTAAACTAAATTTTTAATTAGACTAAAGTTTGGAAATTTATAATCTTGAATGAATCAATGTTGGGTAAATCACCATTGGAAATACTTGTAGATATATTGTTATGTATATAATGAGAATAGAAAGAGACTCTATGTTGTGGGATTTTCGGAAAGGAGAGGAAAATCATAGTATGTGTAGTTTAGGAGTTATTCTCTCATAATATGTGTATTCCCTAAATTAATGTTTTATTTGCATAATGAATAACGAGGAAACTTTCATATTGGCGAAGTAAGTTAAGGTAACACGGGGAAAAGTTTAGATTGCATATGTTATGAAACGGCATGAAGCCTTATGTGTTATGTATATGTTTATACCGTTATTTTAGTTAGAAACTATTGGTATACAATTTCGGACTAGGCATTGTAGCATGGAATCGTAAGGGAAATATGTTGATAATAGGTATGTACCCGACATGTAAATCTTTGAGTGTTGTGATACTTTCTTTATAAAAGAATAAGTTGAATATATTAGGAGGTTATATATCTACAATAATGTTAACTCCTACAAGTGGATGGCTTGCCTACGTTTCGTAGTATATGAAGTATGTATGTGAAATTGTATGCTAAATTGCATGTATTATATATTGTATATATTTGGAGGAAGGGGCCGTGTGAGAACCGCAGGAGGGGAAAGACGGTGAAAATTTGTTTATGTATATATGTATATATTATGGAGGAAGGGGCCGAGCGAGAACCGGTAGGTGGGGGAAGACGGTGATCACTTGATTTTTTATATTTGTGTATATTTATATGTTTTTTGGAGGAAGGGGCCGAGCGCGAACCGGTAGGAGGGGGAAGACGGTGAAAATCATATTATGTGTATGACTATAATATATATATATATATATATATATATATATATATATATATATATTACTTGGAGGAAGGGCCGAGCGAGAACCGGCAGGAGGGGGAAGACGGTGATAACTATATTCATTTCTATTATGTGCTAAAGTGTAATAATAATAAGCTTTATTAAACTTTTCATGGTAGTTGAGACATCTAACTAAAATGGGGATATGTAATAGCACAGTGGAAACCAACTTAGTAAACTTCTGTATTAAATTTAATCCAATTGGCATATGGAATGAGATTAGTAGATTTTAGATGGTTTACTCACGGAGCTTTCAAGCTCATGTATTTATTCATGTTGTAAATTTCAGGTTTGGACAAGGGTAAGAAGCCAATGTAAGTTCTAAAATCCTTTGGATATGGAGTGATCGACCCCTTTCATGTAGAACTTGTGATTAAAATCTACTTCATGTTTTTGTTTACTTTTGTAACTGCTGATTATATGTATATGTGGGAACCTGATGCATGAAAAGAAATTTTGGGTGTGGGAATGTAGTATAACTCTGTGTGTGACTATTTGAGTATAAACTTGGCAAGTAACCTTGATTTCATGTATGGAAAGACTTGGACAATGTTATGGTAAGTACAATGTATTGTGGGAAAGGAAGTTGTAATTTCTTTGGTGTTTGATGGGTGAATGCAAGATTTTGTAAGGAGATTTTATTTTTATTATGTTGATAAGTAGGCAAATTTTGCCGAAATGTTTTATTGAGGTGTTGTGTCCATTGTGGACCTTATATGTTGTGGTGTATATTGGCATGATCTATATTTTAGGGGAGGTGCTGCCGAAATTTCGAAGAAATATTATTGGATTGGTTCAATATTATAAGAAATTACTGGGACCGTTACACACTTGGCTTAAAAACCAAGTCACCCCAGTTCGATTTCGGCTGTCAATGGATATTTTCCCCACGCGTTGTGGCGCGTGACTTACTCACTTGCGTGGTGGAAAACAACCCTGGGCAGGGGCCACATGACCCGCATGATTAGCCCGGCGGGGGAACCCCCTCTGTAGTTGTGCTTTTCTCGCTTCATGCGGGAGTATAAAGCCGGTCTCGAATAAAGGCCCATTGGGATACCTTGTGTAACGGTCCCAATTCTAATAATCTCAATTTACATAAATATCTATATTGATCATAGATTATCATTGTCATCTCTAATATTCTTGAAAATTTCGGTAGCACCTCTTTTGAAAATACTAATATGTCAAAAATACATTTTATATCACAATAATTTCGGCCAACACCAACCTACTTATTCTCAATCCAAACATATAAACCAAACTCAACAATCGCCCACGCAATCATAATAACATTTAGGCTCACAACGGCCTACTTATATGAAAACTCAATAATTAATACTCGAGAGTATCCCTCTTGGCATCCACAGAATAATGCCAAACTATCTTTAACTCCAACCCATCATAATCATAACCAAACTTATATCTCCATACAATACATGGATTCAGACTATCCATCTAAAAATACTAACACTTGTTATAAGTACACGTCAAATAGGATAATGAACATATACAACAAGAACTAAATTACATTCTCAATACATTCATTATTAGAATTTTTTTTACAAAATGCATAAACCTAAAGTTGGTACTCTGTCATGACGCGACCTGAAAACATGAAACTGAGAGGGAGTGAGCTTAATAGCTCAGTGAGTAGAGATAGAAGCAAATCAGAGAACAGTGAATATATAATCAATAATAAGCATGATTTTTCAAGTAATAAAGCAGATCTGGATGAATAAGAAATAGAGAATCAATAACATATGATGAAACAATTGGGCTCCATAATCTTCAGGGACGCTCCGACTGTTTTGTCATTGATATCTTATGACATTCCTGTATTCTATGCACATTTTATAGGGTTTATAAGTTCAGTAAAATATTAGCTCGGCAATTATATCTTATGTATTCATAGTATATATCACATAAGTATTTCATATATCATGCACGGGCGCGCTAATCACATTCTCACTATCTTATATATAGTTTATGCATTCAGATAATATATGCACCACAAAACATACTTTTATATCATGTAATCTTATCACGCTCCACATATCACAATATCACATTATACTTCATAACATTCACATGCCATATTTAATGAGATATGTATTATACATTATTCATATGCAAATGCAATTCACACGTGAAGTGTGAAAATTCTCCGTCTTCCCCTCATGCCTGCTCCCGCTCGGCCCCTTCCTCCTATAAAGATATATAATACAATAACACCGTCTTCCCTCTCCTACCGGCTCCCGTCGGCCCCTTCCTCCTATATATATATGTGTGTGTGTATAATATCATATAACAAAACACCGTCTTCCCCTCTACCGGCTCCCGCCCGTCCCTTCCTTTTATATATATGTACGTAGATAATGCAATAACATGTCTTCCCCTCCTACCGGCTCTCGCCCGGCCCCTTCCTCTAATGAGCATGAATGCAAAGGGCATATTTATATTTACATACTAATAGCAACCAATGTAGTAATGATATGAATATCAATTAAATACTATGGTTTGCTTTCCAGCTCATCAACTCCATTACCGAAGAATTTCATGTGATTCACTGCATGTGTATACATACACCCAGATAGCAATCAATTCATCATATTACAACAATTTGAACATTTATTATACTTTGATTCTCAAAATCACTTCTATTACTGGAGAATATATGTAATTCACTGTATATGTGCATGCAAATATAAGTTACAGTTCACCTTCCTATTTAGTAATTCTATTATCAATAAGTTGTATGGTGGTTCACTGGTTATACATTCACACATGAGTTGTAAGTCAACAGTAAAGTGATCTACGTATCTCATTCATATAGATTGAGTCCTCATTCATATTGTCAACAACGTGTATCCAAATAGAGGTATATGTGTATGAGCATGTATAACTGTATACACATGTCACACTTAATTACTTTCATTGTAGCACCCGTTCCTGGGATACGTACCCAGATACGTGTCCGACTTTTTCGACCGTATTGTTCAATTTTCTTTCAGTGTTTGCTTTTACGTTGTGATTACTTATCTTTTTGTTTATCGGATCAGGGTTCTCAGACTAGAGTAAGCCCTGACCCGGACCGTAACCCGATACCAGCCTGTAACTCGATTGACCTTCAGTTAGTCTGATTTGACCGATTTCAGTTTCAGACACTATTTTTTAATATGTTTTAAATTTTTCATGATTTTTAAAAAAATTTTCAGAATTTTTCTACAAAATCTCCAAAACCGGTGTCAGTCGGTATCGCTGACCGATTCCCGGATTTTTTTGTTTTCAAATAGGATTGAATTTTTAAAAATAGTTTTCACGTTACTTCTTAAAATTTCGTTTTCTACCTAAGTACATTTTTGAAAATTTTCTAAATTTATCAAAATTTGACCGATTCTGGTGTCGGCCGGTATCGCTGGAAGATTCCAGATTTTAATTTGAAAACTATATTGAATTTCTTGAATCCAATTTCATCATTCATCTTAGAATAGTATTTTCTATTTTTGAGAATTTCTCAGAACGTTTCTGAAACAGTCGAATTTTCGCCCTATTAAAATAATAATATTATTTACTGTCAATTTCTTTTCTTACTTTTCCGTCTCTACTCCCCTACTTTGTACTTTCAAAAATATAATAATAATTATTTATAATAAAATTTTTATACTATTTTATTTTCTTTTTTCTTATTTTTTTCCTTTTCTTTAATTTTCTTTCTTTTCTCTTTCTTTTCTTTCTTCCCCTTTGACTTCCTCCCCTGCCAAGCCGTCCGCCGCCTGCTCCCCTACTGCACAATAGCATATCATTAGTTGCAAACCCCATCCTCATCATTCTCTCCTTCTTTTTTCTCCATCTTTAAATTTTCTTTCTTTCCTTCCTTCTCCTTCTCCATTATCTTCTATTTTCAATCTCCACTTCAACACCATCACCAACTCCTCACCACCGCCGCCTCCACCATCACCGCCTCGCCTATCGCTGCCCTAGCCTCCGCCACC